>JARFOC010000317.1:59095-97802 GCA_031763485.1 Osmoderma eremita | reverse complement strand
TCTTCACTCATCGAGGTGGTAAGGGTATTTTTTATTATTTTTTACTATTTTAAGCCACCGTATCCTATTTTGTATTTGATATTTTCTTTCTTTCGTTCGTTAAACACAAAATTTCGTAACACTTTAATTAAGTGTATTTTATTAACCATTAACCACTCTTCTAATTGTATTATTTTCTTTTGATGGTTATGGTTATATAGTAGCATAAGCAAGATTCGCTTTTTGGAGTCTATCTCAGTTAAATATTCTATATTTAGTAGAAATTGCAAGGACAGTGGAGCAGCACAATAAACACACTCTTCGGGTTACTCCTCCCGCACACAGTATTCATTAATTCGGGATGACACGTGTTTTGGGAATACGTGGATTCGAATTCGGTTATACGACTTCATAATGGGAATTCACGTATTCCCGAAACACGTGTCGTCCCCAGTTAATTAATACTCTGTGTAGGGGGGAGTAATCCGAACAATGTGTTTATTCTATATTTATATCAAAATCAAACTATCTAGCACAATGAAGCAATAATTATTCATTCTTATTAATTTCTTCATTGTAACTCGTCAAAACTTTTAAAATCCCTCTACTCTAACATAATGCTAAAGGTTAATCTTTGGTATGTTCGGGTACGTTGCACTTAGTTCGCTAAAACTCGCTATCAGATACAATTTAACCCACCCATCATCCCGAGGAGTGTCACGATTGAGTTCAATTATCACTAAATCCATCCTTCAAATATGTATTTCATCAAACATATAAAGCAACAGAGCATAAGTGAATTCGTTATGGATAACATAACGAACATCCGCTACTACATAATTTTTGCATAGTCCATTCGGTAGTCATTAATTAGTACTATCAAATGTCAACTGGTATAATTAACATCCGTTGGTTTCGGTCGCTAAACTATTTCACATGTCTTTCGACGAAATGCAAACTAAATTACAATATTGTCAAAGAAGAAAGCAAGCTAGCATGAGAGTGACAAACCTTTCTGAAGACAGTCAATTAACCGACGTAAATAACATTAGTGAAATAATTTGTAAATGACTTCGCAGATCATTTGTTCACTTTTCGATGTGCACTTCTCCGACTTGTTCACAGACGGACGGCCAATAAAATAAGAGGAACATGTGACATACGGAACAATGTCGACTAGGATAGATGTCTCACGTTTAAACTTAAATTATTTGTGAACATTGTGCACCGCCACGTCCGTACGACACACGTACACGGCTGAAAGAGCAGGTACGCGAAGGGACGACCGTACCGTGTCGCTTTATCATCAGTACGATTGTTATTCATTCGGTTTCTCCTACTTATTGTTGGAGGATTTATAAAGCACAATTATATTCCCATTTGTAATGCGAACGATATTCGTAGACGGCGTCTTCTCATTAGTAGTTTCTACAGATGAAAGGACAGTTTATTTTAACCCGTTGATGTCTCTGAGGTGCACGCCATTAATATAAACCATCAGCCCCGCGAAAGTCGAAACATCCATCATGTGTTTCGGTCACGATAAATCATTTTGAGCTCCTATTTGAGATCTGTCAGCGAATGTGCGACAAAAGAATTAGTAGGAATATTTAAACGGTCGTCAGATACATTTATTAATCTCTGGGGTGTGTGTTCCCGTCGAATTAAAGTTAGGAATTGAACGTAAAAAGGGTGTTATATTTTAGTTTTAATGGGAATACTTTTGCGTGTATTTGATGGATGGATATAGAAACCTCATTTTGTAGGTATATTAGTGCTTGCTAAGACTTTTACAGGATTTTAATTTTTTTAGCTTACTTGATATTTTTTGGTATAAAAAGAAACAAAAGGGAAGTTAGATAACAAATGACTCAACTGTGATAATTATTCAAGTAGTAACTTTCTATTCAGTTTTTTTTAAATTATCCAAATGATACATTTTGGAAACTCAAATACTATTGCAGACATCTTTAATTGTGTATTTCTTAGCATAATTATGTTGTATGAACAGAAATAATCAGTGAATAAAAGAAAACAGTAAAAATGATTGTTTGTACAGTTATTACTGACCAGGATAAGGATCTGCTGGTCTTCTGGTTATGCGCTATTCCAATTCTATACTGATAACCCATAATTTAAAAAATCAATTAATTGAACAATAAACCATAATATTTGTAATGTCAGGTTCAACATGTTGTTTCTTGTACATTTTACAAATGCGAAATCGTAACTGATCATTATATTAAAAGTCAGCTGGTATAAGTGATAATGCTTACTGCTTTGATTAGTAACGGAAAATTGCAATGTTCAGTGTCGCACAAAGTGGAAACCACCACCACCTTGAAGAGGATGGGAGGGCCATAATTGGAAGAACACCACGGTGTTGCTTGACTTTGGAGAAAGCCAAAATGTAATTGCTAACTTTGGAATCAGTTTTTGGTCAACGAAGACAGGGGTAAGGTCAGCCAATATCCACAACACCAACAGACAATCGATACCTGCACGTAGAAATTGCACCCTTGAGGTAGATCAGCTTCGAAGTGAGTTCGTTCCTGCTGCTACTGGAAGGCTAGTCACTGCAAATAAGAAATCGTTTGGTTTATATACCCGAAGGTGTTGGTTTGTATTGCTCTTACTCCATAGAATAAAAGATCTCGTAGACTGTGAACTAATGAACCTATTAATTGTTATCACAATGAATGAAAGCAGGTGTTATTCAGTGACGGGTATTATCTCAATTCACGCTGCAGCCAGATAACAAACGTATTCTTATTTGGCACCCACCCGGCACATGCAATCGCCCATTTTGCAATGGTGTGGGCCTGGATATGCACTGTAGGACATACCGACCTATATTTCATGGAGAATGTATCTTTCACTGGTCAGAGATATCTAGATGAGGTTGTTCTTCCGTATGCAGCTGAAAATGGAGAGCAATTCATTTTTATGAAAGATAATGCTCGTCCCCACGTCATGAACAACTGATTTTATGAAGAATGTGAAGGCCAACCACGTTCTCAGATGGTAATCGAATGAAACACTTGGGATGCTTTGGGGAAACGTGCTGCCGCATGAAATATGCCACCGACACCGCTTCAAAATTGCAAAGATTACAAACACTACAAGATTACAAATTGCTGCGATGTAGGAATGTTAGTATTACGTGGTATTTCATAAACCAGTAGCGGAATCTGTAAAAAAATTGCAATTGGGCAATCTCTATTTGCTAGCTTTCTATTTCTAAACATTTACTTCAGTTATTATTGGTTGATTGAAAATAAGCAGTTAATAAAATAAAACAAGTAGATATCATAGATATATGTATGTTTTCAATTTCCCTAAACTTTTATTCATATTAAAAGGTTTACTGATTAATAGCCCATATATATACTGAGAAAAACGAATTTGTTAAGTCAACCAACAAATGTTGGGCATTTTTAAGTGAACTCAAACAATTTTTGTTTAAAGTAAATGGTTGAATAGTTGGTTGACAATAAATTCTTTTTCCTCAGTGTATTGTTACTGAGTAACATTAATATGATCCCCGTAACTGGTTTCTATCCAATCTGCAGACAGCAATTATTATACACTCAAAAATATGGGTTTTTATTTAACAATTGTATTATACGAGGTATGTCCGGTTATGTTTCGATCGGAACTGACATTGTGTGGCTGTCACTGCACATGTTGTATTGAACCTAAAGCAATGACAATAGCAACCTATGCAGTACATATGCACATTTAAAATGCGTGCAAATTTCAACCTGATCGGAGCGACGTAGGCGGAGTGTCGCGTGACTTGGTAACGGAACATCCCTCATATTATTCCGCGCATTCTGCGGACTAGCATCCTATAATCACGATGAATTCAACTAAATTTTCTAGACAATGAATGTAAGTAAGTATACATTTATATATGTATCACATAACATTGAAATTAAAAGTTGTGTATATTATATTGACGGCATTACAACTGAAAATATAGGCGTCCATCATTTTTAAGCGTATATAGACGTATCATTGTTTGAAATTATTTCACAGACCATCAGACTGATCATCCGTGGATAAATCGAACCTCATTGCTTGCAGGACGACAATGAGATCAGATTATTCTCGGTTTGGCTCCGAACGCTTTTTTTACGTTTCTTCATCTGCCGACGCCTGTCATCGCCGCTGCGTGTTCGTTCTCATGTTCTAAACCGTTGGTCGCGCTTTTGTTTCTATGTTTCCAACAAACCATTTTTTTTCCTCCACCGACGATAAATTTCACGATCATTTTTTCTTTGCAATCTAATAGTCGTGGCTTTGAAATGCTCGAGTAGTTCTGTACGATGGTGGCTTTGTTTTATCTGACGCACCAAGAGCGAGTGAGAGTCGTCCAATTAACGGTCATCCAATTTGACCCCCTATTTATCATTTTTATTCATCTAGAAGAGCCGAGGTGATAGATACTAAATAGAAACTCGTTTAACATTTATATACCATGCTAAACATATACACCCGAAACGAAATACCAGTAGATTCAGTTGGAGTTTAATTTCTAACAATTTCTTGAACTTTATCATTGAGAACTGTACTATGAAAATGTAAAACTAACTAAAGTGTTATGCCTCTCGATCATTATTTCTTTATGTCCGTAGTAGATAGCTAAGGACTACTTATTGCAAAGTCTTGGTTGCTAACTTTAATCAATAACTAAAGTTTTGAAAGTTTTACTAATTTCTTTAATTTTTACAAAAAAAAATTCCAAACTATGTGTATTAATATAAAAGCAGGTGAAATAGGGAAGTCAATATATATGCAAACCTTTTTCCATAAATATAGAATATATTTATAAAAACTAGGGATGTACCTCGAGAAGGATCTAACATAAAAAACAGATATTTTTATCAAAAGGAAACATGTTGGATGTAAATTAAATAAACCTTACTGGTTCATAGCAAAAATATCGCAGTTAATCATCGAAAATAAATTATTAGGCTACCGAGTGACAAAAAAATCGTTTGGACATACGATAACGAGCTTTACGTTATAGCTGCAAATTCTAGTGTGAATACCCTCCAACTATTTCGATCAAAAGACATGAAACAATACGTCAATGATATAGTGTGGTTATTTTAGCTACATGATCGGCCCCCATGCGAAACGTGTCTAGTATGTGTCCATGCCGGTTGTTAAGTTTTGCCCAAATTTGCTATTTCTTAAAAAAACTGTGTACGTTGCTAATGGTATAACGCCAAAACCAATAACATCAAATCTCGTCACATGAATGAAGCAATACACTGGGACCTCCAAGTGCAATACGTGAATGAGGAAATCTAAAAGAATTCGCAAAATTACAGTGCAATAAGGGTGCATGTAAATATGATCATGAAAAACCATGTGTTATGCAAAAGTTAAAGCGTAGACTGTCCACCGTCATTATTCCAACCGAAAATAAGACATTCCCAAAAATAATCTTTAAGTGGAGTTTCGTACTGGTATTTAGGCTCCTTGCACACAAGGCCACTAGTGGTGACAACAGGTGGTAACTACTGAGTGGCTGGGTGTCATCACACCAGAACTGGTATTTCGGGAATAGGCGTTCCAGGTGCTGCCACCTGACGCCTGTATCGTAAATTTCGGCCTTTTTGACAGTATCTTACTTAGAACATTTTGACGTACAAGCGATATTTGTATTACTTACAGTGACATTAAAAAATCATCTTGGCCAAAAAATTGAATTAACTCGTGAACATTTTCGTGTCATTATTCCTTACAATTTTAGACGTGGATTATCTCAACAACAGTCCATCGATGAACTTAATTCGTCATTTGGCGATGAAGCACCATCAAAAACTTGTGTATACCGGTGATACCTCGAATTCAATCGTAGCCGTGCTTCACTCACTGACGAATTTCGTTAAGGTCGTCCAAAATCAGTTGTTGTTTCGAAAAATATTGATGCTATACGTGAACTGATACTGCAAGACCGGCATGTGACGTATCCTGGATTGAGGTATCTGTGGGTATTATTCGGACCAGTATACATTTAATATTGCATCAAAATTTTACCGTAAAAAAAATTTGTTCGCGTTATATTTCGCATAATTCGACAATCGCTCAAAAAAAAGCTCGTGTGAATTGGTCGAACGAAATGCTGGATAATACGATCACGGTACTTCAAAACATATCTACGACATCGTAATAGGTGACGAATCATGGATCTAAGCCTTTGAGTCAGAAAGTAAACAGCAGTTGACTGTATGGGTCTTTGAAGATGAGTTAAATCCAACTAAAGTTGTTCGCACACAAAGCACTTCGAATCAAATAGTCGCCTGTTTCTTCGGAAAAACCGGACATGTGGCAACTGTACCATTGGTGCAATGCCGGACGATCAATTCTGAATGGTACACATGGTACCATTCGTTTGCCAGAAGTATTCGGAAAAATAAGGGAAACCAACCGCCGAAGATGGATCACGCTCAACCAGGACAATGTTAGCTCAAACAAGAGAGTTTTTGGCAACTGAAAAAGTTGAATTGATGAATCATCCGCCGTACAGTCTTGATTTGGCACCCAACGCCTTTTTTTTTGTTTTCGCACATCAAACAAAAATTACGTGGTCAAGGTTCTTCGACGTCTGAAAAAGCGGTTGATTCGTTCAAAATGCATATTTTGGAGGTACCTCAATCGGAAAAGTGCATCGAAAATCGGTTCAAGCGCATGCAAAAGTGTATTGATCTTCATGGAGAATATTTTGAAAAACAATAAAGCCATGTACTATGATTAATTTTAATTTCTGTTCTCTATTCCCGAAATATATAATGTATCCCTCGTAGTGGTCGCCACCAGTGGCACAGTAATCGTCACTTTTCTCCGTGAATGACTGTAGCAGAAGACTGAATTGCAATTAAATATGATATAATAGAGTAGTAAGAGTAAATGAACATGTATAAAATGCAAGTACACTCACATAGCTTTTATTAAGTATAACAGATGCCGATCCTTATAATAATATAAATACTTAATATTCACATTATCACATTTCCAAACATATGATACTGCGGAGTGCGTGGGTGACCACGACGGTTACTTTTGCACAGGGAACTCAATGGTGACTACCGGCTTCAAGTAGTGAGAAACGGTCACTCTCTTAACGTGCTTACAAAGTGCGTTCTTCTGCGTGTGGTCGCTACGTGGCTGTGGCCAGTGGCTGTGGCCAGTGGCCTCTACTAGTGGCTGTGGCCTCGTGTGGAAAGAGATTTCAACTCATGAAAATGAAGAAAAAAAATTTTTTGGGAGCAAAGGATGGTGGTTAGGTGCTTAATTGTTTAACTTTGTATTATAAAAAAAGCAACACGATAAGTACATGTATTGAGGTAATTTACAATCCCTTTAACAACTAAATCGATATCAGCCTTAATTTTTCGTATCCAATGAAAGTAACAATTTTAATGACATACGAACACCATGAACGATTACAATTTTTCATCTTAATACGACTCTATTATCGACCTTGTGGCTATCTGGTTCGTTGGGGTCTTGACCTGTGGTCCCTAGTTGGCGCATTTGCGATAATGTCAACAATGCATCGGCGATGAAAGTGGGTTTAGCATTTCGAAGGACGCTGACAACGCCTGGTAGGCAGAAAGTTGAGTCCATCTTCAATGCTTGTACCCCGTTCATTGCTCCTGCTTGATATGGTGATTCCTATACAATAGACTATGCGCCTATATAAGGAAAAGGTGAAGAGTATGATTTCAAATAAAAAACGGAAATTTGTTAATAATCAATTAATTTTAGGAACTTTGCTGTAATTTCTTAATAAATATTTTAAATATTTACTATGTTATTCAGGGAATTTGCCTTTATCTCTATTGTGCATTGAAGTTCTACATTTCTTCTCATATATTTGTCAACCTTAATTTAATTGAGATACGTATTTGAAGTATGTTTGCATTAAACACTAAACCTTAATATAAATTTATTTTAATTACTTCTTAAAGATACCGAAATCAGAAACTATTTCTTAGTATACTTACTTATCTGGGAAGGTTCAGTGACTTTGTATTGAAACAAGCCGTTATTGAGATTCAGGAACACAATATTTAGATAAAAGAAGCAATCAAGAGTCCTATTAATTAAGCTATGAGGGTTCCCAGGAAATCTAGAGGAAGCGCTTTTAATTAACACAAAATTATCTAATCAGATAAGTACCCTATACCTTAAATAAACCGGCAACGTCTGATACAAATGTAATTCTTATTACACTATATTTCTTCGTGGCATACAGAATATTATTTTCCGAAGCTATTATTAAAGTAAAAAGTAGATGAACTGTTTGGATCACTTTTAGTAGATACCGCGATTCTCTCTAGTTGTTGCTTAAAATTTAATGTGACTATAAGGACGAGCATTTTCAACAATCTGCAACATAACTGTTATTGGCGGCGATATTTCCGTAAGATGCGATGGAAGGTATTAAGAAGGTGCTATGCGGGATATCTATTTATATAATCTTAACGCTCTAATGCGTTCCATAGTTTTAAATCAAGTATAACCGTAAATCTAATAACCGTTAATCTTGATATTGTATTCTTCTGTTGTAGGTACTTAATAATTTAATAATAGTTTATTGGCATAATTATGTTATAGTGTGAGGTGTTAACACAATGTATCCTTTAATATACAATACCTATTGAATGTACATACATATTTATGTAATGTACCTATATGTGTAAAGTAATAACTACGCTTGCATGCATTGTATTAAGCGAAGATTCCTGTTTATATTCCTATATCACTTTGAAGTCCGCCAACCTTATGCGTACGTACCTTTAGTTGTCCCTTGGGCTGTTTACGTTTGTCTATCACACTTTCTTACGTCTTAAAATTATACAACGCAATAAGCACACCCCACGCGATATAAGAGAGGTCGGTGCTGTAAAAGTAGGAAAAATATTAGACATTACCGGAGCTACTGTACTCAGAAGCTGCTGAAAGCCTGCTTATCTTTTACATTCTCATTCCTCGCTACGTCCTGTCAAATACCATACACTAGCTGAACCCTTAACCGCATTTTCACCGCTCTGTATTCTAGTGTGTTAGCGCGGTCCTAAATTGAAGGTATTAAATCTCGGCCGCTTTCGCTGGATTTTAAGAAGTTTGTGAGAAATTGGCTTGTCAACAGTGGGCTTTCCACGACGCTTTATGGGTTATGGTAAGGGATAGCGTAACTTTTCACCGTCAGGTTAGCGTAAAAGTTTCACTATTACTTCCATGCTATTATAGTGTGGGTAGCTTGCGTATGCTACTACGTGGGGGCGGCGGACAAAAGACGGATACGCGTAATAAGAGTTGCACTCTGTGAAGCTTTCTTATTTAGATCTAATATGTAGGAAATATTGTTTTTTCTTATGTTAAGATTGACGAATATTGACAGAAATAGTGCTAATGCACACATGGGCAAAATTAAATTTCAGGGCGAATGCTAGTTGCAATGACGTACTGATATAAATTTATATTTCTTCTGTTTTCATTTTTGGTAATTGGTATTCCATTGTTGGTAGATACTATTTAGATTTAGTGGTTCCAAATCTTAGAAGAATATCTTCTTTTTCAATATTTTACCAATCCAGAAATGTAATGTACTGATGCAAACGTAGAAGTGTACGGGAGAAGACGCAAACGTAGAAGTGAAGGTGCCGTTGACGACTACGTAAACATATTTATATTTGCAGTTACATATAAATATCTTTACGTACACTCTTGTGCAGGCCGAGTAAAGAAAAAATGGATACGAAAATAAAGTCTGGCAAAATTGTATAAAATTAATTCTGTGTGTGTTCTAATGACAATATGAAAAACAGGCAGTTGTCGGATAACGTACATATGTTGTGTCGGTAATTAATCCTTCTACGTCAGTGAACGGCTTTGCCGTCGACATGATGTGTTTAACACTAGCCGGAGTTATTTTATCTGAGCAAGTTTGTAGCTATGGGAAACTTGAATAATGTGGAGCTTTTACGTAAAACTATGCATGTATCGGTTAAAATAAAATGCGGAGTTAGTCGTTGGTCTAATAGGCACCTCATGGTCGCTATTTCCATTAATGGATCTAGTATACCTGAAGCAAATACGTTATAAGACCCTTTAAGTTATCGGG
This sequence comes from Osmoderma eremita, assembly GCA_031763485.1. Lineage (NCBI taxonomy): Eukaryota > Metazoa > Arthropoda > Insecta > Coleoptera > Scarabaeidae > Osmoderma > Osmoderma eremita. The sequence continues at coordinate 87,676 of JARFOC010000317.1, read as the reverse complement.
CGACTTTACGCTCTTTGAATTTGTAGCGAGTTTCTGCACGTATATAGTGCGTCTAAAATATTGAAAAAGGAGTTAGGAAATACAATAGTAAAATAGTATTACAAATAACTCATATTTTAATGCTAGTAACTTTTGACAAAAATATATTTTAGAAATCAACCTAGCTTAGAAATCAATCTAAGGTGCTATGTATGTTTTATACTTCTGCAATGCTTCTGATAATGAAGAATTGCGATACTTGTAAGGGCATTTGATTTCCACTATTCCATTCTCACCAACTAGTTCATCAGGACTAGCATCTAAGAAACCCAATTTGTCTAGCCATAAGCCTGTTGGTGTCACTGTGAAATTTCTTGCTTGTTCCAAGCATTTTATAGCTATTTCTTCATTTTGTCTACCCCATTGTATAGCATGTATAAATGATAAATCCCGTGCTTCTGATAAATTATGATATAATTAAGGTGGAAATTTATTTCTTGCACAGGCTTTTAATATTGCTCCAAACTTGCTAGATGTTAATCTGTGCCTCCTGATATCAAACCAATTTTCGCTTGCACTCTGTCCTTTTGTGATAGCTGCAATTTCTTTGATGGTATTCTCATCCACAACACACTTATTAGTAATATATTCCGCCTTGTTTTCTATTTTTACATATTCTTCCGCAAATATAATTGCCTCAATAGATGGGACAATATTTGTGTGAACTGATGGTTCTTCCTTTAATAACCACGCAAATCCTACTGTGTTACTCTTGCCAAATCTCGATTTAGATCTTAAGATTTTATCTTGAGTCACGACTCTTTCCACAGCACAATAATCCTGCTTTGGCAGAATATCTTTTAATTTTATGCTCTCTTGTTCCTGTTGTATAATTGGGCTTACACGCAAAAAACTGTTGGTCTCTATTCCTCTTATAGTAAGGCATGAATGTGTTTGAAGAATCTGGGCGAATAAGCATATCAATTGGGGTCATAATAAATGTGGATGAGTATTATTCAGTGACGAATCCAGATTTACATTGCGCCTTGATAATAGACGTTTTCTGATTTGGCGCTAACTTGGCACACACAAGTTTGCCTGAGGGAAGCCTCATTATGAGGGTGGTGGTGTATCTAATAATATGGGCAAGATAAACATTGGAGTGCACACTGACCTTTATATCACAGAGTATGAAGCTTTCAGTAGGCAGCGGTATCTGGATGAGATTTTCCAGCTCATGGTTCCTTTGTAGGCAGGAGCAGTGGATCAATAATATTCATTTTTATGGAAGACAACACTGGTCCTCATTCAGCAAACATCGTGAATAACTGGTTTGATGAAATTGGTATGGATAAAATGTAGAATTATTGATAGAATCGCCACATATAGCAAATGCAAGACTCGACCTTCTTTTGCAAAAGTAACTGGAGTGATTGTGATAACACTGAACAAACAATAATAAATAAAATAAAAATATCTGAATTTATTTGTTGCAAGGATTTAGCGTAGCATCCTTTACATAATTAATCCTTTCATGCTTTTCATTATACACGGTCATCCTCAAATGTTCTCCCATGTTTTGATTAATAGTAAAAATTTTTGATATTTTTCTCATAACACTAACAATTAGTTTTCTTGATGTAACTTGCAAAACCAAATAAATTTTACTTTATATTATGTTCAATATATCTCTCATTTCTTTCATAACCTCTTAGGAGTATCATTATTTTCCGAGGAATACCGCTATTTTAACAAATACAACAGAAAGCATCCACGATAAATAACATAACCTAATATTTATTTATTAAATGAAAAGCCATTTGAAACGTGTTCTGGCAACCGCGCCGTATATAACGTCATTCACAATCAGTGACGTGCATCGATCTTTATCCTGCCTGTCCTCTAAAGTTATATATTCTGGTATTTTTCCTGCATTAAATATGAAACATTTTATACTCTCCTATGTGTTCTAACACTTGCTTACAAATATTGAAATTAAAGTACTGAAACTAAAAAGTGTGCGAAATCATTTCTTTTTAAATTTATTATCATTTTAATGAAATATCCGTTAAGTATTTTTAGCAAAAAATATATTGTATGTATTATGGCTTATCATACGCATCTGGTAAAATAAGCAAAGCACACGCTCATATATGAATTATGTTCTATTTTAATTGTTTCAAACTCTGTGTTTTAAATAATGATACGGAGGAATGAAACATATTTCTGAGTTACGAGCGTTAATGATCTTCATGCGACGTGTTGGTACATATGTGTATGTGTATATTTAGAATTAAATGTGTGTAGCATTTGTTCCAACACAGATATATAATACATATCTTTTCTTCCTGCCAAGCAGTAGTGGTTTTATCTTTTTATACGTGCACGGAGTAAATGGATCGAAGCAGTAATTAAACTTGTCTACGACATTATTTACCATATGCGACATACTCCAGAAAGTCAATGCGGTTGTTAATTTAATAATAGTGTATCGAAGCAACGGTCTAGTCATTCGTGTAACATTTGCTACAATTTTTTTGAAATATTACTGCGGCACTCTATTATTACTTACAAATTCTCTACAAACGGCGTGGGTATAGTTCCAATACATCATTGTAAATGACTAATTAATTCAAATGAACGATAATTAAAATATTTTCCCAAGATGTGTCTTTATGGGACCTATGCGTTAGGTATAGAAAAATTTATTCCGCACATGTTAAAATTAACTGTACATTGCAAAATTGTTGCGTTAATTAATGGTTTCTCTTCCGATGTAAGGGTACAAAGGCTACGAAGATGAACGTATTTTAAAAATTTCCTTTCAACATATAGAGGAGGTTATATACTCCTAAAATAGCTCTAAGTATGTATTAAGCATTTTCATATTTATTGCGGGATAGTTTTGAGTTAGACATTATATTCGACACATCCATTTTGTAAATTCCTTTAATGGTCGTTTTTTCTGTAGAGTACCGGTGCGTTTAACGATCAAAACCTTGCATATTTAATTTTAAAAAGGCGTAATTATGAGAGAAAGGTCCCGTACATTGACTTTAGGATAAATGTTCAACTTTGAGTTGGGACATATATTAGTCTACATAAAAATCCGCTACAACTACGAATCAAAGAACACAAAAAATTGGTTCGTCTGGGAAAGATAAAACAAATTGTGTTGTGCGGGATCAACAATCATGGGAAAAGAGGACAAATACTTGAAAAGAAAGTTAAAAGCAGCAGCCTATATAGCTGTAATAGTAAACCCCATAAGTGTACTCTAATTTCAATCAAGTTTGCACCAAATCGAGAAACTTTAAACTTTAAAATTTGCCCAAAAAATTGCGTAAATAATTTTTGTTTGTCTAGAAATCAAATCAGCGCCTAACAAATATCCTGCGATTCTTGGTTTAGTAGAGAACAATCTCCAAAATCGAAAAATGTACGTAATTATTTGACAAAATCTTTCAGTAGTTTCTTAAGTTTGAGGTAAATTAATTTTATACATACCAAAAAAATATATAGTGTGTTCAGTTTCATTTTTGCGAAAATAAGGTTCAAGTTGTAAATAGTTTAATTGCAACCTAATTATTTGCCACAAAATATCTAGTAATATTTTTTCAGATTACAATTTATTAATGTAAAGTTATTGTATTTAAATATAAAACAAGGAACACTATCAGTAATTTTGTATTAATAAGGGTCATTTAAAGTTCCTGTGTTTTATTTTAATTAACGAAGAGAAATACAGTAATGTTGTAAAATAATTGAGACGGTACAGATTTGTAGAAACTCTATAGTTAATTTACAGATCTCAGATATATTGTGATGTTCATATATAATACATAAAATAATTTATTTATAATATTCTACGCATATTGAGAGTATACAAAGCGGTGTAAATAAAAATGCGCATACTAATGTTTTTCAGTGTAGTCATAGAAAATATCAAGGTAAAAGAAAGAAAAGAGTAAAAAAGAAAGGAGTATAACAATTTTCCACTCCTCAATTCTGCGATCTCAATAACTCTCCTCGCATAACAAATTGTCCCAACGATAGATGTGTCATAATTACACGAAAGTTTATTATACCGAGGAGGTATATTTTAAGAAAGATCTTCCAAACATAACCGTACGATGTTCGGGTGGGGTGATAAAATATGAATATCTTATATTCACCTGAAAGAGAAGTTATTTTGGGAGGAGTCTTCCAAGTACCCTATGGTAAGCATACAGCACGGGAACTCTATGTATGGAGCACAATCGAACCATAGGATCTCAGGTAGCTTGCAGGAGGCGTGCTGAAGATGTCTTGATTTATAAATAAATCTGACAACAGTTTTGCAGTCTGTGAATTTCGTTGCTCTTTCTAAACATGGATCGTAAACGTTATTGGTCCTAATTTTGGACCACGACAAAACTGAAAATTTGCAATTCGGGAACCTTATTTGCTGATGATATGAAACTACACCGAACAATTAAAAGTATCGACGACTCTTTGCTACTACAGACGGACTTGCGCTATGTTTCAGAGTGGTGCTTGTCGAATCGTTTCACTTTGAATAGAGAAAAGTCTTGACCTGATTTCGCAAAAAGAAAAACAGACAATAGATCAAAATTATTCTATTGAAAATAAACATTTCGTAAAATGTCAACAGGTTAGAGATCTGGAAGTTCTGTTTGACTCTGGCTTTTTATTTCCAGCGCACATGGAGGATATGATTAATAATTCATATAAAGTGTATGGCTTCATGTACAGAAATTTTAAAGAATTTAGGAATATCTAGGCTGGATATTTCCTTAATTATATCGAAATTGAAATACCCTACTGCCCCATTTATGATGTTTTTGTTAAATGTATATAATCAGTATAAAGAATGTTCCTGAAATTTATTTCTTAAAGCAGGGTGGCCGATACGATTTATTGATCAGGAAACCTCACTAAGCAAATTTGATTTACCATCAATGAGTGCCAGATGCAGATATATTATTTATTACTGTTAAATGTCTTTACCACCTTTTACACAACAAGATTGACTGGGAGCCGCTGTTGCATAAAATCTGCGTTTCGGTAGATTTAATGCTTACATAACTTTCTACGTACGCTTTAGCTGAACTAATGCTATAGTCAGAGCATCTAGAATCTCACCACAACTACCACCCCGATAGTCGTTAAGTCAGAATTATCAATATGTCAACTTTACTCATTTATTGTTTTTGTGCAGTCTTGCGACACTGTATGTTTTGGTTGTATTATTACACATATTATTATTTTTTCCTGTGAATGGGTTCCCCGTAGGAAAAATTAACATTAATATTATGCAAAAATGTGATAGAATAAGCGAGTGAGAATTTTCCTGTTTTGGAGTCGTAAACAATCCTTGTGCGTGAATATAAGGATATTATATGACTCTTTACAACGTTATAGAACTAGATTATATATAGCTCCACGCCCCTAACTGAGCTTCGCCGCTTCCCTAAGGAAGCTTATCAGATCAAGGCCAAATCCCTTACGCAGATGCTCTACCTCACTTTGACTACTACTTCGTTCCTTTTTTTTTTCTATCTTCGACAATCGTCCTCCATCTTCTTATTCCCGCTTTTCCTAAGTCTTCTTCTACTTCGTCCTTCCATTTAGTTTTTGGTCTTCCTTGCGCCCTCTTTCCTCCAGATTGCCATGTTCCATTCATTTGCTGTACCTTTTCTTTTATTTCTTGAAGATTTTCTCCTGTCCTGCTTATGTTTACTCTTAAGTATTTAATATTGTTAACAGTTTCAAAAGTATCCTCTTCAATTTTCACCTTTCCCTTAGTTTCCCTTCCACCTATTTGCATATACTTCGTCTTCATATCTTTGATTCTTAATCCTAGTGTTTTACCCTTGGCTTTGATCTGTCTATATATATTTTCTAAACTTTTCCATTGTTTAGCTACTATGACAAGGTTGTCAGCATATGCGATTATTAGCGCGGGTCGGTTTCTTGTGTTTCTTTATTGATATTTTTGGTCATTTATTCCATACAGATGTTGAATAGAGTAGCAGATGGTGCATCCCTCTCCCCTGTCTTACGCCCTTATTCACCTCAAATGCTTCTGCTTCACCCGAGCTTGTTCTTATTTTAATCCGAGTTTCTCTTACAGCCATTGCTATTAACCTTATAAATTTTGGTGGTATACTTTATTTTTGTAATATTGTTATCAACTGCTGACTATTTATTGAGTCAAGTGTTTTTTTTTAATCGTATGGCGGTCGACAAATTCATTGCAAATACAAATACATACATACATGTACGCATAATAAACACTTTTTGAGATACAGGCTACAGGCTATAAGTCGATATCCACGGAGGTCAGCCATTTCACGGCGGCAGGAGATGCATGCAGAATTTCGTTCCATTTCCCTTCGAATCTTTTTATTGGGCAATCGTGGACGATATGGGCTACAGTTTGATCCGGCGCTCCACAATCGCATTCATGGGTGTCCGAGAGTACAACATGGACTTGCATCTGGTATGGCCAGTTCTGATGCGATTTAGGCCACACCATACCTTCCTAGATATTTGCATTCCTGGAAGAGGAAAGGTAGTCAAGTGGTTATTTGAAATCTATAAGTAATGTCGTAAGTTCAAAATTTAAGTTCATTAGCCTCTTCTATCTTTAGGGTATGTACCGGATCTGATGTGGACTTTCCTTTTGTAAAACCATATTGATATTCTCGTATCAAGTTGTTTATGTTTACCAGTCTTTTCTGGATGAGAAACGTTAATACCTTGTATACAATGCTTAATAACGTAATGCTTCTGTAATTTTCACATATTTTCCTATCTCTTTTTTTATGAATGGTTACAATGTCCCCAGTTCCCACTCTTTCGGTATTTGCCCTGCTATCCATATTTTCTTTATTATCTGACACACCTCCTCTTGTATGATCTTTCCTCCATATTTAATCATTTCCATATGTATGCGATCATTTCCTGGGGCTTTTCCATTTTTGCTGTTACGTATTATTGATAAGCTTTAATCTTTTGTTGGTATTTCGATCTCATCCCGCCTTTCTTCCTCTGGTATGCTCAGTAAGGAGTTCCCTAAAATGATTCTTCCACACTAATTTAGTTTGTCCATCGCTTTCGATTAGTTGGCTGTGCTTATCCTTCATGTTATTCATATTTATCTTCTTCTTACAGAACTAGATAGACTATAAACATTGAATGAGTTATTCAAAGCAATTATACTAGTCAGTTTATACATATTAGATTTCCTCTAAAATAACGTTATATGGGTTTAAGAATTTCACAAAATATTCATTTTCGAGCAATATATTTTCTTCCTGGCAAAAAAATGTAGACTACAGTATTTATTATTGTTATATTTGTATTGTTATGTATGTTAAGTGTTACTATGCTTTCTGGATAAACATAAATTATTAAATTATCAGTTTCATTTAAAAATCAGAAGTACAAATGTTTCTAATTGGGTGGTCAAAGAAACAAATACTTTACGTATTTACTTCTTGGGAAAATTTTATTTATATGGATTTATAAAATACAACCTGTCCTTTTTGGTTCAAAACAATTGTACTGTCGAAATCAGAAATGGTACGATAATCTGGTATAAAGTGCTTCTGTGATATGTGAGTTTATCTTTCTCGTCATAAAGCTATATTCTGAGTAAGTAATCATCAACAGTTTCATTGATTATCTTTAAATTACGCTTTGTTCAAAATCGGGTTTTCGTAGTTGCACCGTGACAAGACAATAAAGCACAAATGAAGAGAAAAATCTTGAACACAACAACGAATTACCGGTAATAATTACGTAGCACTTTTGTATTTAACATTACCCAGTTGGTGTTGCAATCAATTTCAATTATAACTCTCCATCCATTTCTTTTATGTCAAGATACCGTAAGATCAAGGTCAATCGTTACCGACAGTGATCGCATTACAAGCCGCCAAATCGATTCCACTGTGTTTTGATAATCCTTCCGCGTTAGACTTTCATTACGTTCAAGAATTTTTGATAGGAAAAAGAAATATATATTATATTTACCTACCATCATTGAAGGTACGGTCAGTGGGGTGTGTAAATTTGATTCTCAACTAGGTTTACAAACCGCTCTTCGCTTTACAGGTACACAGGCCGAAAGTTTCTTTTAATTCTTGTTCCGGTTCGACGGTTCTTTTTACAACAACATGATTTATTATAATGCTAGCAAAGGGAAAAGAGTCGGCCGCGAATCACAAACCGAGCTCGCTTCGCGTCTTTTTCTCCTTTAATATTTATAAAGCCTACAGTAATTGAAAATTAAAGCATTTCGTTTTTCGTTGATACACAACGAGCATGGCGTCATGGAGACCGTGTCACAAAAAAATATTAATTTACTACTACGGTTATAATCTTTAAGTAAAATATGCCCTCGAAATACATCGTGATTTTTTGTAGTTTCATCTGTAACATGATCCTCTCACACAATAACAGAGTGATTACAATAAAATTTCAATGGTATTCCACCAACTACTATAAATTGTTAGACATGATCGTTGCGAGTGAGTGGAAATTGAAATTTTGTATTATACCGTATCCAATTCAATACCCGTCAAAATAATCTCTTTTTATGGGTTATTATGTGTGAAATAAATACTCACCATAAATATAATATTTACACCACTAAAAAGATTTACAGCGTGCCCATTTTCTATCTCCGTATATGGGTAACTATCTTAATATTAAAGATATAGAATCGGTTAAATGGACTAAGTTACTCAGAAAATAGAGTACGAGTTGATGCTAGATCACATTTGTTATCCAGTGTCAGATATACGAGAAAAATTAAAAACTTTCAAACACTTCAACGTCAAATATGTTGACTATTTTATTTTATAAAAACAACAATTTAACTTTTTGAAATTAGTAAACTTTGACATTTTTCGTTCGTTTTTCTTACAATTTCGAAAACTAATAGTGCTATTAATATCTTTCACCCTTATGTATGTCTCACCCTACTAAGAAAGAAAATTACTTCCTAAAAGATTGTGACATGGTTATAGCCTTGCAAATATAAAATTTCAAAGTAAAACGCGGCTGTAAACTGTGCAATAGCATAAGCAAAACATAAACAAACAAATACGGCTAGGCGACCGTGCACTACCGTGTACCAGAGGAGTATGACTGTGATTGGCTGCTTTTAATTTGCTCCGCACTGACGTCATATGACCGGTCTTGACGAATTTGAGATCCAAACTTAGCATACCGTATTATTTCTACCGTGCTTACACTGAGAAAACAAGTTTACAATAATTTTTATTAGGAATATTACATTAAAATCAAATATAATTTCATATATAACCCTAATATGCCATTTTTCTAAGGTAAATATAATTGTATATTAAACTTTTCTATGATATAAATTGTATGTTATATATGATATTGGAATATTTTTTATTAGAAAAAAATATATTTAAATTAAAAAATAATCCTTGCAACTTTTAGTTGGTGATTTATTAAGTCTAAATAAAATAAACGCTCTTTTCCTGATAATACAATAAGAACTACCACAAAGAAATTTGACCTTGTTTGTTTGAAACGCATGTTTGTAATACGTGCAACATAAGGGAGGGGTGCGAGGGGATAAATCAATTGGTGTATTCACAAGCCGTTATCGTAAGTATATAGGCTTAATATATTTTTTTATTTATGTTTAATATATTATAGTCCTGTCCTCTATTTTAATAAAAAATATGTTATACTCCAATAAATTTATATTTGATTTTACAATATATTTCTCTTAGTGTGGGAGTCTTTTACCTTACTTTTATGTAACTACTTTTATCTACTTTTATCTAACCTTACTTTTATCTAAGAGAATTAAATAAATGAACATTTGGAAATCAATTTAAGGACTTACTATTGAAATCATAGACAGACGAATACAGGTTAAATTACAATTATTATATTAAGCCCGTGGGTTAGTAAAGTTATTGGAAACGTAAATGGAATAGAAAGGACAAAATATATCCCGACCCTCGCACCTTAATATAGAAAATCTTCACCTCAGTAATCAACTGTTATCGAGTGCGGCGACGACTACGGCAGTCTTAGAACCCGATACTGTTTCCTTTCGGTCTGTTATCGCCCTATAACACGCACAATGTAGCACAATTCAATTTATGTCAGGATAAAGTGGCATTCATATTTCCGCAATTTCTCAAGTGTTCGGGATTTCGGAGTCCGGGACTCCGGGGTGCGAGATAGACGGATAGATAGATGCATCGTCGCTCCGTTCGCGGAGCTCCCTACAGGCTGAACGTATGTGTACGCTTATGTACTAGGTATTCGCGCGGGTGCGCGCGCGCCTCTTTCTGATTTATGTGTGGGGTTCACTCCGTACGTTCCTAACGCGCGACGTGATAAATGTGCTTCGTGTCGGACGGGTATCGGAGTAGTTCCGGAACCGTTTAGGTGTTCCCGTTTCTCCATTCCTCTATTTTCGTCTATTTATCTAGAGTCGAATTAGAACTGTGCTAGAGAAGATCAGAGGACACCATGCGGAACTAAAATATTTGATTTTATTGCACCAAAATCAGAAATTCTATTCGAATGTGAATCAGAAAGCTAAGATGAGCTACGAAAAATGGAAAAAGTATTAATGAGCTGGTAATATTATAAAATTCAATTGGTTCTTACACCAACAATGCTTTTCTGTTAGGATTTAATAGCTTTAATAGGATTTAAATTACGTAAACGTGGTTTTAATTAATTATTTTCCTTAAAACTGAACATATTTCTTCACTTTGTTGCCGTTCGTTCACGGTACAGGTTGACTTTGAATTATATTGTGCGAATTGTCAAAAGAAGTAGGTTAACGCGAATTTTAATACCAGAAAAGCACGGCGTGTGTAAAACTTTAGAACTTGGACGTACAATGGACTGGTAATTATATGCTTCTCGTATGCTCGTTCAACAGATGCATTAATTTGAATGACCGTTGCTAAATACGACTTCAGTTTCGCAACATACCTAAAAATTTACATCTTACTGTAGAAAAGTTCTTTCTTTGCTTCATAATTCTGTTTCTGGGTAGATATTTGAGTAAAATTAATTAGAAATGGTGTATTCTATTAAAACACTAACTAACAATAATAACCGTAGTATAAGATAACTGTTTAAGCACGATAAGATGCGCGAAACACCTGCTAAGCCGAATTATAATTCTTAATGACGGTCTTGAATGTGTGCAGATACGACGACTATGGTTATTAAATGAACATTTTTGATCAAAAAAGTTCTCTTAAATCATTAACAAGATCAGGACTGAGGATACCTCAGTCATCAGCGCTGGTCATACAACGATATAATTATAGATCACCTGCAAATAGTAGCTTGTGTGTCGATATCGAGTTTGTGGAAACATTAATACAGATTGTAAATATTAACGGGTCTAAGTTTGAACCTTGCGGTAGGCATGACGTAGCAATATAGGATTCGGATGTATAGCCGTTGTAGTGCATATGTATATTAAGTTATGTTAGGTAATATGTTCGAGAAGAGAGTGTTAAAGAAACACCAAACCCGATTGTTAGAAGCTTGTCGTAGTCGATTCTAAACGCCTTCACAAAATATGTGAAGACTAGATCCAGTTGCTTGTTCCAGTTGACTGCCTGCAAAAGATATTGATGGAATACTGCCAAATTCGTAACGTTAATGTATCTTCCATGAACCCACGCTGATATTAGAAACATTATAGAATTAGTATTTGAATTATGTATTTCAAATATTTTAGCAAAATTTGTTAGGATAGCAACAAGTGACTAGTTAGCAATATCTGACGTATCACCATTTTTAAATACAGTTGCAATGTGCTAATTTTCCACACAAAGTTGTGGTCTCCGCGAAAAATTGAAGATCTTAGCAAGTGGCACATACAAAACGTTCGCCCAATTCTTGATCGGAAAAGCAGACACCTGATCATTATTGGCTGGTTGAAGACCTCTCAGCTTCCGAAAAGACGACACAACATTGTCCTGTGACATGGCCGATAGAAATGCGATATATAGTTTCCAACTTATTTGTACTTTGAATAAAATTGCATGGTACAGAATAAGTACTCTTGAAAGAACGACAATACTCATTTAAAATATCGCCAGGGTAGGAGAATATATCGGCCCGATAAATCATTCTATCGGGTATCCTGCTTTGCTTTTTCTGCTCCCCAACATAATTCTAGAATTTTCACAAGAATGTGTCTATGGGCTATATTAGCTTAACAAAAAATCTGAATTTTAAAAATTGTGCAGGGAATTCGAGGTTTTATTGCATCTATATTGTTTATAAGGTTTATGTTTAAGTTTAATGTTGGATATAGGTAGCATCAATCCTATATCACAATACAATTCAGTATAAATTAATATGTATTTATCCCAATTAAATTGCTAGTCAATTAGTGAAAGAATTGCAAGGACTGTGGGCTGGTATCACTAATACGCAGTATCGGGAAATCCACACCACTCAAATTGATTTAATAAAATTTGCTACATATGTTTCAAGAGCCCATATGTCCCGAATTTTATTAAATCAATTTGTGTGGTGTGGATTTCCCGATATTCAGTATTAGTGCTAGTCAATTATACATGTCATAAACGTACAGTATAATGCTCCTCAATGATTGAGGTTGCGCTTGTCATTGGATATGTAAAAATATTTAAAATATTTTCCTGGTATTGTCCAAAATTGTTTCCGCAATTTACACTTTGCAAAAACAAACTCGACACTATATTTTAAGAATACAATTCCGCCGAAATCCGTTAGGTGAGAATAATTAGTAACCAATGAGTGATTAATAAGTATACAATTTCCTAATATTCACGAACCATAATAACTTCTTTTTCTAATATTGCAGCAATGAAGTTCTTCTTCGTTGCCTTAATTAAACTTGTTGTGTGTGGAAATAATATCGTTTACATGTTACCTCAGAGCACTCAGAGTCGCTAGGAATAAAAATATTCTTAATTAAAAAAAAAAAAAAATCTTCCGAGAAATAATATTTGTGTTGAAATCAAATATATTACTAAACTCATATTTTAAGGCTAATAACTCCACTGTATAATTCTAGGATTCAGCAGATGGTCGAAGAAGCCCAGATTTAATTAAACTATTTCTTTATTCTTTATTGTTTGTTTTTCTTCTTATGACATTATAATATCTCGATTAACTGTTAATCTAGCTATTCCTGCCGCTATGGCAACTACGCAATTACATACTACGTATTACTACTAAGCGTTGTGTATGATATTAAATCGGCACTAGTAAGCTTTGCGGTTTTAGGAATCACCGTTCGGAAAGAATTTCCTGCCCAATTCATTGATAGAATGTACGGCGTTAATAGTCCGCGTTTTCTGGTCATGTATGTATAGAGAAATTGCACGTGAATTCAGATGGGTCAGTTTTAGCATGCTATACATCTACGTACCATGTGGGGGCGTATTTGCCTTTGGCGATAGTTGTTACATTGTTCGCTTTATACCGATTCCCCCTATCGTCTATAAACATCTACATGGAAATAGCTATTTAACGATACTGAGATGATGATCGACTCAGAACCGTTTAATGCCGCATCAATTATTGTTATACCTTGTGAGGTTAATATAATGTAAATAATAATATATATTTGATGTTCAACGGGTCATTTATATCTATGTAAATTCAGCATAGAATGTCTTTGGTACTGGTTTCAATATGTGTGCTTTTATTGAAGGAACTCTAATGCTAATTTCAGATTACTACGTGGTACAAGAAATTTGAGTCGATCTTTAGAAATGAATAATCTGATTTATTGCCGAGTACCTTTCATAAATTTCTTCTTGCAGATAGATTTAACATGCGTTGACGTTGCAAAAGCTGACATTTGGAAATGCCTCACTCTAGGTAGATTCTATTTGTAATTAAGAAATTTTAGAAACTTGCGATGTATACGGTAAAGTTGTATACAGTCACAGGCATACCAGACTACGCAGCGTAGTTTAGCTTGCTTAATACATAGAAATGACTGCAGAGGCATAAGTAACTACGAAATATTCATTTTTCGCATTCAAATCCAGCTTGCTATTGTTACTCCAGTTCACAAATTTGTTAAAATTTTCTTGCACACAACGCTGCTAGGAGAGATATCTAAACCGATACTAGACAGATAAGCTTCATTAATAAAAATATTACAATATCAAGAGCCCGGTGGAACTCCGAAGCAGTACAAACTCATTAGACCGCTGACATAAGAATTTACTAATTTCGTAGCTCTTTTGAAAGGCCATGTGAAAACGTATCGCTAACATGCGAAATGTTCGTGGATGGAACAATATCAGAAAACGAAGTAAGTTTATGTACTTGTACTGTAAATTTAACTACCACATTCACTCTCTTATAGGCTCATGGTCTATGAATCACAATAGAAATACGACCACACCATAACCTTTTCGGTTAATTGCTTTTGGAATTTATGCTGTTTGTCGTACCACATTCATGACAATAAGAGGGCGTAATTCTGAACAAAAGTGATTTTAAGGCATTAAATAGTTTAATTGTTCCAGGTATTTACAAAATATATATCTATAATGTAGGTAGATTCATGCATACATTTTAGCAAAGCATTTTAAAATCTGCCAAAGTGTAAACATTTTTTTAAGATCTATGTCCCGATTACCTAGAAGCAGATAACTTATGTTTTATGTACGATACGTTTTTATGTAATACATTAAAAACAAATACTCGCAACATTTCGGCACAGTTCATCAACAATCCGGAACTGTTATACTGTTGCGAATATGCGACAATATTCGTTTCACGTGCTTTTAGGCCCATTCTCCCACATAAAATGTTTTATTCAGAAGCAATTTTCATGATTAAAGTTCAAAGGGATTAATCTACATAGGATAATGCCGAAGGCTTTTAAAAGCGATGTGTGTATCTGACCGATGGTTTCGAAACAAACAAAAATAACAGAAGAAAGAACTCCTCTGGTTTTAATTTACACGCAAATAAAAGCCCAGGGGATCGTCGTCCATTTTTCATACTTGCCAATGCGTTTGTCCAAAAATAAAAGAGGTAATATTTTATGCAAACAATTGAAGCGGAGATGTACCTATTAGGCTTTAGAGAAATACACAGAGAAAAGGACACGAAATTGATCAAGCTTTCTCCAGACCCCAAGAGTTTTCCTTTTCACTTACTATAGCGGTAGTCTGTGAGTGGAGGTCTAGTATACCAGATTTCACGTATAAAATATTTCTGTACCTTAATATTAAGGTATAGGGTCATGAAATAACGACAATGACGTCGGTGGGGGACCTGGGTGTGGTTTTTCACGGAAAGCGAATCTTCGATTCGCATATAGATTATATATTTAAAAGGGCATGCAAAATGTTGGGGTTCATATTTTGATTGACTCATAGGTTTAATAATGTCAGGATTATATCTATTTATAGTGCATATGTACTATCTAATTTAGGTTACTGTTCAGCGGTGTAGAATCCGCAGTGTCCTATATACATCGCCTGCAGTCCATTCAAAAGAGATTTATTAATTATTTAAGCAATTTTCAATTTTACACGAATAATCTTTCATTTTACAATATGATGCCACTGGAGGAGCGCAGGTTTGGAGCAGATCTTACCATGCTTTCCAAAATTATGTTGTTATTGCCAGGATGGGTTGGGTTGGTGCATTAGTGAAGTGGCTGGTAACGTCAAAGCTGACCATCATGTCTTCTTTTTCAAGTTTCAGGTTTTTTATCTTGTTTATGAAGTGTTGCGTGTTGGATATAGCCGATTGTGTTTTCCCAGCTATGGGTGTAATTATATCCAGCAGGAATTTGGCCAGAGGGTGACATGTAGAGTTTCTGGAACTGACAATTGGTCTTAGGGGGATATCCGGTTTATGGATTAATGAAAATAGTCCAAATAACAACAAAAATCTTTCGTTATGAGTGCCTGTTATTGAGTACCCTATAGCAATCCTAAAATCGATTGTAATATCTTCTGTGATAAAAATATTTGATTTTTATTGCTACTTCACTATATTTAGATGTATTTAATGAATGCAGAGAATGCAGAGTATTGTTGCTATAGTGAATCAGTATTAACTTAAACTAAAGGCACCATTAAATAATTTCGCATCCGGCCGGTAGATATTTAATTAATAGGTCAGAAATTGAGAAACATTACCTCTAGCTTAAAATATTTCACTATAACGCACATACTTACATCACTTCGTCATCTGTTACCGGGCGATGCGATGGTTTCTTAATTAAATTTGTCGACACGGTCGATCAGTCAAAAAAAAGCTCCAACGATGATTCGGCAAAGTAATTAAGGTAAAATAATTACGTCTAGAGTCTTCTCGGAATAATTCTGGTTCGGATCTCCGATACTGACGAGGGCAAGAGCCTTACCTTTTCTTTAATGAAATAAAATGTAACATTTGCACGTTCCATTGCGGTTTCTCCACAGAGAATGGTGCGGCGGCGCTGTTATTTACACTTGGTATTTTCGATTTTGTGATTGAACGCTTCTTTTTTCCCTTTCGAAAACGAACCTCCGGCGAATAAAAGCAATTCGGTTCGGAGAGTCGAGGAAAAAAATTATTGTAATACATTGGTTTTACATTGTATTTTATTTTATTGTAAATGGAACGTATTTTGCGTCGGGCTGTAGCAAATTATTTAATTTCCTCATTGAGTTCAATTTATATGCGGGTTACGTAAACTATAAATCATTTGTCAGACACTTACTGTAGGAAACGTAAATGCTTTCTGTATTCTCATCATCTGGAGCAAGGTTTCTCCATTGTTATGTATTCAAAATTTGAGAACCTTTGGGAGAGGTAAACGTCTGCATAGCCGGGACATATTTGATTAGGACTTTTCGATATCTTTCGGAGCCTGACCGTCTTCTGTTTACAATTTGACTTATCCCTTTGTTACTGGGTTATGAGCTCCGTTTATTTTTTATAGTGCACTAAACAAACTTGCCTAATCCTAGCAGCTGTTGCAACGTTATTTTATTTATTTTTACACCCGAACGTTTCCTTACAAATATTTCCTTAAATATAAAAGTGGATGTTGGTTTGTGCCGGCGCAGTTTACACGCAAAACCTGCATATCTGGTATAGGATAGGCAGGATAAAGATCGATGCACATCATTGATTGTGATTGACGTCTTATATGGCGTGGTTGTCAAAACTCGTTTCGAATGGCTTTTCATTGAATAAATGAATATTAGGTTATGTTATTTATTTATTTATTTACACCGATTTCGCGAAAGCATTTAACATCATCGATAACAACATCTTGATCTCCAAATTATTCCCTTTTGGATTTTCGGGCATAATTGTAGATTTAATTTCTTCGTACCTGCAAAACAGATCCTCATACGTGTGCTGCAATGGTTTCCTTTCAGATTGTTTCAACACTACCTCAAGGGTTTCCAAGGGTCAACCTTAGGACCGTTATTATTTAATATTTACATTAATGATCTTTTAACATCTATTACATGCAAGGTCCTAGCATATGCCGATGACTTGAAAATATTTCATAACATCACCTCGACGTCCGACTGTGGTGTTCTTCAAGAAAATCTGGCAATAGTTAACAACTGGTGTGCTGAAAACAAAATCCAACTCAGTATCAACAAATGTGCTACACTAGATGTAAAACACCTATCAATTATTCCTACAGTTTGGACCAGATTGATATCACAAGGCATGTCAAAGTCAGAGATTTGGGAATACAGTTCGATACTGTAATAAACTTAACTTAACTTAAACTTCGAAAATGGTTTATCTAACCTGAGTACTCTATCTCAAGTCGCGCAGTTCTGGTAAATTAATTTATGTACCATATAATAAATTTGATAACAACAAGTTTAATATTTAATAAGGGCAAAGCAAACAACAACAATAGATAAAAATAAATATTTGGAGGCCCTTTTGACTGTTAATATGAATACTAATGAAAAAATACGTAATGGAATAATGATTAATGTAGGAGTTTGTGGACTTAGCTCTCCGGTTGTTCCAATTTTCTAATTCGCCGCGGCTACCAGATTTGACGGGGAGTTGGGGTTTAATACAGCCAACCTGCCTTCTTCGTATACTGGTCTTCGTTCTCCTTATTGGTTCTACTCACGAATAGATATCTCTGGATTACTAACTTATAACGGTGTTACGGGGTCGATAACGACTTTTATTTAAATAACGTAACCAGTTGAGTCAATTAATATCACTTGACTCTCTAAAGTTAGTTACACCCCCAGCCAAGTCAAGAATTGTCCTTTGACTGACTTTTATATTTCATTTATTTTTCCCTAATGTCAAAATTGACATATCGCCTCCTGCGAATTATCCCAGTTAGTAATATCACCTGACTCTTAATTTAATTTATTTTGATGTATTGTCAAACTAACGTAATGTCATAAGTGACGTCCCGCCTGACAGCTCGTGTCCCTCGCTATAAGCTTCCCCGCTTCTCTTCTATCGCTTTTCGTCCAGTCCACACTACTCCTTTTTGCAATATATAACGGATAATTTAATCCCATTAACTTAAACCTTTCCAAAACTGCACTAATTCTAATTCTGTTCTATTTAAATAAAAATATTTTAAATTTTACCGTTCAATTACAATACTCACCTCCAGTACACAGAACATATTGCAGTCGTATGTAATGCTGCCTCTCGTAACCTTGGATTTCTGATCTGTCGAAATGTCAAAATTTTTGACTATTAATCATAACATGGGAGAACATTTGAGGAAGAATATGTATAATGAAAAGCATGGAAGGATTAACTATGTAATTGATGCTACGCTAAATTCTTGCAATAAATAAATTCAGACATTTTTATTTTATTAATTATAGTTTATTCAGTGTTATCACAGTCACTCCAGTTACTTTTGCAAAAGATAGTTGAGTCTTGCATTTGCTATATGTGACGATTCCATCAATTCTTGTCGAGGATCGTCTTTTCTCCAACGGAAACCTATTTATTTTAAAATAATCCCTAGAGATGAAAGGTATCAACGAAATATATCTCTACCTTCAAAATTTGCAACAGACTAATCCGTGTGATGAGTTGTTCTAAAATATCAAGATAATTAGAAATAAATTAAAATTCATACCTACTTACACCTACTATTTTGACACATTTCATATACAACATTCGATGAATCGGTAGCATCATCGATACCTAACACAGCTATAGGCTTGTGTCAATTTACTTTGGAATCGGTCAACGATACATTGTTTTTCATTGCTTTTGATGTCACTAATAGACGATAAGCTAATATCCAAAGCTGCGACAACACGCTAAAAGTACATAGCTTGTAATTCTTTGAACGCTATATTTGTGCAAAAACACTACTTACCCCTCACTGCCGTAAAAGGTGTTAAAGGTTGTCTATGAATGCGAATACTATCACGTTCTTGTTCGAAGAACGTTATTAACGCTGCAATCATTTCTTTTGGTGTTTACGTGAATATTTCGGCATTTTAGCGTAATACCCTTGTAATACAATCGCCAAGAATCTTGGGATAAGAACTAATTTTATGGCAAGTTATATGGCAAAGAGAAAACTCGTTAAATAAGCAATAACCTAATTGAAGAGCAACGTCAGACAATATTTTATAACAGAAACAACAAACAACTATCGACAACGGTGTACACGAATACCAATAGTTGGGAAGAATGTCGAATTGTGTTAATTGATAATAGGCGCTTAAAATAATTATTTAATTAGAGTAAGCCATAATTTGTGCTAAAGTGGAATGATCGATAACTATTTGTATGTTAAACTATTGCTTATACCTCCATTGACATGCATTTCAAAAATTGACAAATTCATATTGTACAGTTGGTAATGTGACGTCATAGATCACATACATCGATATTTTTCGTGTCGCTGCATATGTAATGTATATAGTGAAAGTCTTCTCTCTACAATATTTACTAGGCAGATAACTCTCATTTTGTATTACGCTTAATGTGTATTACTTGTTTACAATATTCTACCTTTTATTTACAAGAAAAACAATAGAACAAAGTAATTTTCTTCAATTATATCCTACATTTTTTCAATTTCAGCGTTTAGCCATTAGGTTATTACTAAATATTTTGTATACTTTACCATTATACCTACGGAAGGTATTCATATTTAATCATAGCCCATGAGTCAAGATTAAATATGCATTAGCACAATAAATTTACCGCTGCAATTAAGTGCTCATAATGTAAATATAAGTTTAACGTGCTATAATTATTATTTTAAGTGAAAAACCGGTTCCAACTCTACATACCTCAACAGCCGTGTTTTGTACGAGTGTCTTCGCGCCCGAAGGAAAAGGGAATTGTTTAATGTGGTTTAATACGTGAGCTACTGTTTCCGGGAATAATCCCTTTTGTTTTCCATTAACTGGAGGTAATGTAGTCCATTAAGTGGTTTGGTCTGGTTTTCTAAGGAGTATCGTCTATGGAGTAAAAGTATACTGCAGTTTTTCCGAAAGTGCCTCAATATTGGCATTACCTAAACATTAACGTTTATATCGTGGGTTTAACTAGCAGACAATATATTTTAAATACATTCTGAAAGTGAAACTAGATATGCAGTGTATGTAAAAATTAGCTGTGTTTTTTAATATCTACTAAATTTATCAGCTTGTATTTTCTCAATAATTTCCGCGTTTTAGTAAAATTTTTTCAACTCTCTTTTTGAAGCTTTTGAATTACTAACTTAGCTTCTACTCTTTGACAATCCCTATCTTCCATAAAAACATTGCGTTAAAAACTATATACAAAATTATATATATACAAAATTGGTGTCACGTTGGCAAAGGGTCACACTCAATGACCTTATAATGGTGGTATTTACTTCGATGAATAATAGTGTATTATTGTTTCTTCATAAATATTTACCCGTTTACCCTAAATGATTAGTAGAGCTTTCCTGTCACCATTAAGTTGACATATATCAAAAACATTTTCTGTTAATATCTGGCAACCAACTTTTTTATTATTTATGTTTTAAGCCTTATAGAGTTATGCTGAGGAAGAATGCGATCAAAAACTGCGAAAAGTAATATACCAAAAATAAATCAAAATACGAATAGTTTGAGAAGAAATAAAAAGCAAAGTATTTTATCAAACCGAAATTCATTTACTTTATTAACGGTTTTAATATTAAGTATCTGCGTCACAAACTTTGAGAGTCCGAAACCGTCCATTTGCGGGCCCATGTTCATTAAGGCTCATGGATATCTTAGGCCATATTATTGCCTCCTCAGTTTGTGACACATTTTTTAACAGGTTGAATACGAGGTGTGTAAATTAAGTAATGAGACTGACAACGTTTGCGTTTGATATGACAACACGGGAAGCACGGGACATGGTGTGGACATTGTAATACGCGTTCAGTGCAAGTTTGAACTGGATCAAGTCATTTGGATGTCCGTTTTCCCCGTGAAACCGGTTTTCGTAGTGCGTTCTACAAATGAAAGACGCAGCAATGATGTGCTATCGGGTTTTGCTTCAGACTTGGGCAAAGTGCAACAGAAACTTTTGCAAAACGTCAGCAGGCCTACGGAGACAGTGTTTTGTCAAAAGCCGATGTTTCTCAGTGGTTTAAGGCATTTTCAGAAGGAAGAGAGTCAATGGGAGATGAGCCCTGCAGCGGGAGGCCTTCAACTGCAAGCCGATGGCAATGTCGACAAAATCCGTGATCTAGTGGTTTCAGATCATCGGTTGACGGTCAGAATAATCGGGAAACAGTTGAATTTGTTTCACACCACCGTTCATCAAGTTTCGACCAATCAATTGGGAATGAGAAAGATCTGCTGAAAATGGTTTCAAAAAGCGTTTCGCAGAAACAAAAGGACATCAGGAGAGAAAGGTGCCTTGACTTTTTGGATTTAATTGAAAATAATGAAAATTTTTTGGAACGTGTCATTACTGGTCATGAGAGTTGGGTGTTCGAGTATGACACGGAAACAAAACGCCAGAGCATGAAATAGCACACTTCAGGCTCCCCAAAGCCCAAGAAAGCAAGAATGAGCAAATCAAAGATCAAGAGCATGCTGATTTGTTTCTTTGATAGCCACGGAATCGTTCACAAAGATTTCGTACCTCAATGTCATACGGCTAATCAACATTTTTACCGAGAGGTTCTCGAAAGACTCCGAAAAAGTGTCATGCGAGTGAGACCAAACATGGAGAACGATTGGATCCTTCATCATGACAATGCGCCTGTTCACACAGCAATTTCCATAAACGGTTTTTTGGCCAGTAAAAATATTTCTGTGGCTCCTCAGTCTCCTTATTCACCTGACTTGAGTCCTTGTGACTTTTTGCTTTTCCCAAGATTGAAAATTCATCTGAAGGGACATGATTTTGGGACCCTCGAACATATTCTAATGGCTGTCACCGACCAGCTAAAGGGGATTCCAATATCCGAGTTCCAGCACTGCTAAGAGGAATGGAAGAACCGTCCCCAACGCTGTGTGGCTTCCCAAGGGATTATTTTGAGGGAGACAACGTTCAATTGTAATTATATTCAAATAAAAATATTTAAAAACATCAGTTTCATTACTTAATTTACACAACTCGTATGTAACATATCTAGCTGATAAATTGATTTCAATATCAGTAATACTGATTCTAAACTACTCCCACATTTTTTCATTGTTCGGAGCATAGTTATTTGATTAATGGTCCAGTGTGGAGCAGAGCATATTGATCCGGTTGGAAACGAACTACGTGAAAAGTAATTGATCATAACTAGTAATATAAGGAAATTGAGGATGTCTGCCCCGCAACTTTTTATCGCATTCGCGAATTACTGCTTATTCGCCTTTTTATTAACCGTAATTTAAGAACACCAGAGTGTAAAAATACGGAACCAAGAGCGGCGAAACTCTCACAAACAAATTCTTATTATAGTGTCGGAGTGAAATTTAAATGTCACACGGGAAATTTCGGAGCTGCTGAAATACTCTGAACTATAAAATTCTGGCGTTGCATAAAAGATTTTATGATGTTGAATGTAAATTAAAAAACGTTGAAATCCCGTACCTAACAATTAAAACTTTTATTATTTCGCTAACGTCATAAAAGTATTAATTAAATAGCATGTAAACATCGCGAGATAATTATGGCTCATGAGAGATGAACATCAAAAAGCTTACAAACGTCTGTAGAATATATTTTGTGGAGTTTCACCAGACAAAGCTTTTATATCAAAACGAAATATTACAAAATCTAGTACTGTTGATTTAAACTGCTTGAAAAATGCCTGTTAAATATTTTTAAATTTTGTTTTGTCATCACTGCTTAACATAATGCAACTCTGATGTCGGAAGTTTAATATTCTATACTGTTATGTATGAGAAAATAATGGGAAACAATGGCGTTAAATAGTTGAACTATGTAAATCAAAAATGACCTCACTCTTACCATATTACAGTAAGAAAGTAATTTTGCAACAATTGTAACTATTTGTGCTACACCTTAAATAGATCGTCTCAACGTCCGAATGGAGTACAGAGCTTATGAGAATTCGATACATATTTTGAGGAAAACAGTAAAACATAAAAAGCAATTTTTCCATAATTTTATTTATTATTCCCCAACATTAACGTAACTTACATTTCGAACATTTATTTAAGAATTTGGGTATTATACAAATTATTAAATTTAAAGTAAAATATATAATCGTTTAACAAATAATAGTTTCCACTTTTGTAACAAAAACAGCTAGAATCATACAAATCTCCATATAATGCAATAATATTTAAAAAAAGGAATAGCAGTTACGCACACATATGTTTTGTTTCAACTTTTAGTCAGTCGATGAACCAGTTTGATCTTCAAATGATGATGAATCTGTTACATGAATAATAAATTCTTCAGTGCAAATTATCTACTATCCACATTTCCTTTTCAATATTTTTTACATGTTACCTTAAATGTGGTATTATTCATTTTTATACAGTTTTACTTGTGCCCCTATCATTTCAATGGGATTTATCTCGCAATAGTAAGGTGGTAATCGAAGAACTTCATGACCTTTTCTTTTGCAATTTCGTCAATCCTGCATTCATCATACTGCGGTTTAATTTCTGACACGTAAAACAGCAAGTCCCTTTTTAGCATATCGTCAGTGGTTGGTATTTGTTTCCCACGGAGCCAATCAATTATATTGTTTTTTCTCCATTCTGCTGTTGGAATCTTTTCTAATTTTCTGCAGTGATAGGAAGCATTATTAAGAACAATCACTGACTTCTGTGGTATATTTGGAAGCAATTTCTTAATAAACCAATCCTCGTATGTGTCTGATTCCATCTCATCATGGACATCAGCAGTGTTTTTGTTGCAGAAAAAGGTATATTCAGCACCAGGAACAAATCCGTTATCATCACCAGCATGAACTAATGCAAAACGAGGTCCAAGCCCGGTTAGGGATTTCAAACCAGTACTTAATCCTTGTGCCTCCACCGAATAATGTCATCTCGTTCGATGAGTATAGTTTTATGTCCTTCATTTTGAATTCGAAACCCATATCGTGTAACAATCTATGTAAAGTTGCTAGACTGAAGTTAGGGAGATCATCATCAGCATTGACAGCAGCAAGAATTGAATTTAATGTAGGCGGCATATTCTGTATAAAAAAGCTATGCCCTTTACGTCGAATAGGTGCTTGCGTGTTTCCATCATATGTTCGTAATCGGTCATTTAGTTGTATGACTTTACTTTTCTTTGGGTTTTTTGGACTTGATAATGAACCAGTTTGTTGCTCATGTTTTATATTATATATTGCACGCTTTGAGCAACCGAAAGCTTTACTTGCTTCTTTAACGGCAGCACTCAAATTCACAGTTTTATTAAAATAATTTAAAACATTTGCAATCATGCATTTCTCCTTCAGGCTAATTTTTTCTGCTTTACGTTGTTTTCTCCCTACAGGCTCCCTTAATGCAATGAAAACTGTAATTAAATGTGTAGGTTATAAATTTTCTAAAAACAAGAAAAATACCCATATTATCCTGTGCACGCTCGAAAAAGATGGAATATACAACTATATATAAACAAATTAACGTGGAATTTAACGAAAAATATTTTAAAACTAGGACGATAACGATTGACAGCAGTTGACGCTAACCAGACAGGTAGATATGTACTTTGCCGACGCCGACATATGTAAATAAGTTGCAACATAGCAATCGGAAGTGAATATAGTACTAATGACAGCAACTAAGGATAGTAAGACATAAAAGTTGCTATTATATCCCATACTGCATACGGAGGTTGAGACGATCTATAGTACATATTTGGTACACGGATGGTCGAAATACATATTAATATTATTAATATTAATGGTCATTAATGTGATAAGAGTATTTTTGGTTTAGTTGAATTATGTATGACATAAACATCAGTTGATGTAAAATGTAAGCTGTTATGGACGAGAAAAATAATATAAACAAAGCAAAACTACTACTATTCTTATGTCTGGTACTGTACTTCTACCAGTTTAATATTCAATTTAATTGGTTTAATATTGGGGCGCATTAAAGTATCGCATTACACTATCGTTAAGGGATGTGTTCCTACTAAATACGCGATCTAAGGGACAAATTGAATACTACGTCCCCTGGAATAAAATAGCGATTCGGAATCAATACACATCCTGCTCTTTGTCCGGAAAAAAGTATACATACAGTCGTACAATTACTGTTACGCCCCGTAAACTACTATTGATCCCTCCGCTCTTTTTCCATGGGGGGGCATTTTGTCCATTCATTACCGACGCACCGCACTATACGTTTCTACAACCTATTACCGTAAGAAATCGCTAAATAGACAGGAAACGTAATCTATAGCTCTATATATTACAAAAGAGGTAGGGAAAGAATAAGAAGATATTGGAATTTACGATTTTTATTCATGCAAAATGTTTTTATCAATGTAATATTGTAATGATTTCAATAGGTTATATTTACAAATAATAAGAATAAATATTTTAACAATTGAATACTTAATCTAGAATATGTTGCTGGAACAACGACCAATTTCGGTTTGTAGTTTACATTATATATTAACTAATATATGGAATAAATTTTAATATAAAAAGGCGATGTATAATTAAATTAACAAATTATTTTTAAAGATTTGTCAGTGTTACACAAGATGTGATCAGGTGCAGAACATCTCTTCCAGGGTACTACGCCTAACATTATTTCCCTTTGCAGATTCTACTGAGGATGGAAACTTAGTTGGCGAAACACGTATCTAGAGTTTATCACTCATTAAGGTGGTTTCTTGATTTAGTTCTAATTCTATCTTGGATTGATTGATACTACGGTAATCAACGTCAAACATTTATAACTTTCTTCACTGGAAAAAAAATGGCAAGGACAGACGCCTATATTTATGCTTTATAATGATTCAGGAAATGCTGATATTGTATGGGCAAAACTTAATTCCCTATATTTTTTGCATTTAATTTTTAATTTGGTCCTATTTTTTGATAAATTTTACAATCTTTTTATCTCTAATATTAAGATAGCATTAAACTTAATGTTCAAAATTAGAATATTAGGAAGGAATTGTTCTGAAAAGAATATTGCTGTTAAAATTATCATACGGGTGTGGTAAATATTATCGTAATTGTAGTCAGAATTGCTATACGAAGTCATCCTGTTTACTCAATGGTAATATGCACAAAAATATTGGTGTCAGCAGATTGCGGTAACATTTACACACACTATGATGTGGGTATTTTAAATAAATGAATAAATAACGGAATAGATCGATCTTGAATATCGAATTCCTGCATTTCAAAAGAATGTTAGATATGATATATTTTACCTGTATTTTTGTACATGTACTTAAATGAATATCCATACAATTTTTGACATCCTTTTGTGGGTCTCCGTAAATTGTTTGAAAACAGTTATTCCAGGTAGGCAATTGTTCGAATGCTATTGTTCGGAAATAATTCTTGGAAAGAATATAAGGTCAATAAATTTTCTAAAATTCTTATATTATTTCTAATATTCCTAATGTATTTTTAATTACGGTCCCTCAAGCAAAATTGTATAAATAAGTGGAAGCAGATAAAATAGTGTCAGTTTCTTATCAGCTGTCTAGTGAAAAGTTGGAGAAAATGGAGTATTTCATAAGTGAAAAAGGCAACCAGAAGCTGGTGTTAGACGGATTTCTGTTTGTCAAAAATAAACATAATCAAAGAAGAATTTATTAGTAACCTAAATTTGTCACAAAACCAGTAACTTACCTTCGAATGACAATTGTTAGCTAGTAGTATTTTCAAATAATTGGTACTTTCGAATGTTTGTTTAGACTAATTCCAACGATTACATTCGAACAATTGTTTGGAAGAATTTACCGGCACCGCCCTTTTGTATGGTCCTTTATGTCTTAATTCTACTATTATTAATTTGTATCTGTAATAAAAGAAATTGTGCTCTGCACATTTAATATTATTTTTATGATTTTAGATCATATAATTATGACGCCCTTTTCTTGAAATATTCCAAACTAGAAATAATCCTAAATAACAAAAAACAAAATCGAGATAACAGATAGGCAAGACCAGACCCCACCTTGATGCTAGTAATAGGAAAATCACGAAAACTGTAACGACCTAGCAGATCGAAGTAAACAATCGATAGGTTACTGCTAAGAGACACTCTTAAAATAGAGGCAACAAAATACAAACGATAACCGAAAGAAGAAACACCCCAGGTAAGTTAACGCAATAATTAATAAGACGATGTTGAGACAAAATACACTGCTTTAGCATATCTACTCCGAGAAAGAATAAATGTAAGAGTTAAAGTCAACTCAGACGATAGGAAAATAATATCCTAAGGGAAGTTATTATCAGTATAAATACTTTATACTATAAAGGTTGACCCATGAAAGAAACAGAAGGACATGGCTTTACGTAAGTAAACAAAGTTAAAAGCACACAAGGAAAGGACTATTGGTATATATCAGGTGGCTAGCACAAACAAGAAAATATCTGACCTGTAACGAAACAAGACTACAATGCCAAACTTTTACTAGACACATTAATCGGAAACAGGTGAACGTTACAAGCAAGCAAATAAATTTTTATAATCCTAAACCAGAAAATACAAAGGTAACATAATAACTTTGTTCCTACACGCCTTTTCTGATACGTTCATGAACTAGTTTATGAATTGATAAATGCCCATGTTCCCTTCATGTACTGATACATGAACTTGTCGAAAATAAAAGTCTGTTGGAACGACCTATGTATGCTCATGTAGTGCACTAGAGATCCGACAGGTGGAGCTATAAGTGGTTATTCTCCGGTCCATCAATAGCTTTGTTTGATTACACTCTTGCTGTAGATATTTTAGTCGAACATAAATATATAAATTTCATTAAGTCACGTATTTGCGAATATTTGCTCATTACTATCATAAAAACCAATTTTTCTTGATGTTATACGTAAGATATAAAATACAAAATAGGATACGGTGGCTTAAAATAGTAAAAAATAATAAAAAATACCCTTACCACCTCGATGAG
>JARFOC010000317.1:22223-37690 GCA_031763485.1 Osmoderma eremita | reverse complement strand
TAAAGATGTGTTTGAAAATATAATTTCGAAATGTTACTTTACCAATAATACGCACATATAATTTAACGAATGAATTATTATCAAATACCTTATAAAATATAACTTGTGTATGTGTGTTTACGTGTTCCACCCACTTCTCTACACCCTCGTCACTGTTTTTCCTCCTTCCAATACTTCCTTCACCTCACTTTCCTAATCACTCCTTCTTGGCACTCTTTTTCTTACTATCTTTTCTTTATTTCTCTGCTCACAAACTTTACTTTCTCAGACTTTTACAATTTGTTTATTTCTTTTTTTCCTCGTTACTCTCGCAACCATCCAATATCCCTGTCATCATCACCACGGCAATCCATTATTACTGTCCTGTACTGTGATGTAATTGCATTGTCGAACGGTTTATCCACTATAGTGCAGGTACGGCCTTCTTGAGCGCCATCATGATTCTGTGGTAGCAACTTGGAGTCGATGAATTCCACTGCCGTGTCGTTCTTCGTCTGGTAGATTCGTGATGTAGTGCGTAAAACTTGTTCAAAACCCTTATGTTGTGTAGTGTTGTGTGATGTATAATAGCGTGTGTTAATTTACAAGTTATAAAACAATAAAGTATTTTTTGATTTAGTAACATTATTTATGCCCATTTCTTGTCGCTGGCTGGACTCCGGTTGAGCCTCGGATATTAATGGAATCTTTAATGTTAAATTTCAAATAACAATCGTATAGGTGGCAGTCTTGCCCGTATTCAATTAACCCAGATGATAAACAATTCGATGGTAGCCATTGCTTCCTGGCTCACGAATCTGAACAAAAACAATGAAACGACAAGATGCTGATAAAGACCATAGTAATACATAATTGCATAAACCATTAAACTAAAAAAAAATGTTAATATTAAAAAGGGTAATCAAAAATTCTTGTCCCTGTTATCGCTGTATTCACTGTGCTGCTTTTAGTTACTAAAAACAATATTAGCAAATTCAAATGAGGATGGATTATCTAAAAAGGCGTATGTTTGTCGTACCAGTTGGCTATCTAGAGCTTACTTCGAGCCATACAAAAACTTTATACAAACAGCAAGTTCTAAGTTTTGCAATTTAATTAAGGCAGGAGTGTGTTGTACACGAAAAACTTTTTTAATAAATGGGCCATAACATGGAAGCAGTAGAGCAAGCAGATTTATAGTTGTTGTGTGTGTTTAAAAAATAATTAAATTCCCCTAAGATTCCAGTCTCCGCTACATACAAGGTGTCCTACGACGTAGTGCAGTGATCGGTAAATGAAAAATCATTCACCAGAAAAAAATGGTAGCATACTAACAGCGATTAGGCTTAAATCTGGCAAAATATATACCTAGTATATATTTTGTACCTAGAAGTACTTGAACTTCCGGTTACATCGAAAGTGACATACAACTTTCCTTACAGTCCTTTAAGCCAAGTATCACGTTAGAAATAAGTTGCCATCACCTTATGAAAACCTTTCTTCTTAGCTTCATTGCTGCTTGATGGTACTTGCATTGATAAAATACATATCCGGATGGGAAGATTGTAATGTAAGAGATCATAAAATTGTTTTACATTGAATGGTAGATCCAAAAAATTAAGCAGCTATAATGCCAAAATATATTGACAACTTCTGTAAAAATTTCTTGTTGGTATGTCTATTTTCCTTTATATATGCCTTCAAATCCACAACTTGTACACTGCCTTGCTAGAGTAATGTCTCCCTCATTAACAGCGAAAATATCAAACCTACTCTCCCAACAGAACGGTACCTAGCTCGGGCGTTTTCGGTTAGAAGCAAAAAAGAGTCTTTGAAATGCAACTGTTTACTTTACAGACATTATTGATAAACGTGTTTAGGTATATGAAACCACTTAGTATGACCTTTTTCTTGGGTGTTCTGCAATGGATATCTTTTCTCGTTGTATTAGCCGCGTTGGGTGATAAATTGTGTTAAAAGAAACTCCATTCTTACGTTTCGAATATATATACTTATGTATACATGTATATATTATAGACTATATATGCATGATACACATAAGTAGTGTGGTATTACTTTAAATATCTGCAGCACGTTTGAGGGGAGTTTATAAAGATGTGTGCCTTCTTGCAATTCATACATACTTCATCCTTTATAATGTATTCTGTTATAGAAAAAAAGATAAAAAATCATTATAGGAAACATTGGTAAATTTACAAAACCTAGAACTTATCTATCACTAGGTAAATATTATTGTTATACCTCTGATTGTGAACATAATGATTTAAATATACATAGTTCCCTATATTACATATTATTTATATTTATAAATATATATTAATGCCATTATCGGCGCATGGTTTATTGCTGGAATCACCATACTAGCAAAAGCAATGTTTTTGGCATTTTTGATGTTTCTTATATATTACATAATAATACTCCCATTACTTGTAGGTGTTTCAAAGGCACCCTGTATATGTATATTACTGGTGCTTACTCTGTGATACTTACCTCAATATTT
Source organism: Osmoderma eremita (assembly GCA_031763485.1). NCBI lineage: Eukaryota > Metazoa > Arthropoda > Insecta > Coleoptera > Scarabaeidae > Osmoderma > Osmoderma eremita. The sequence goes on along the minus strand of JARFOC010000317.1, from coordinate 35,190 downwards.
TCGTATAATAATTCTGACATGTTTCGGATGACTTTCTGAATTTATTAGATCTTTATTTGCAACGCTGAGCTTGTAAGTACCAAGTCACTGATCCTTTGACTATACAAACTTATTCTGCATTAATGCATTAATACCCAGGTTGATTAGCATAAGTGGTTATTATTTTACAAGGTATGTATGTATGGCATTCTATTGCGATATTTACTTTTGCTTTGTTGCATATAACTCATCAGGTTTAATTACAAAATATTATTGAAAAGATACACAATCTAAATTTATGTGAAATTGTAAAAAAATGTTTTTCATACATTTCCTTCATTTTCTTACATTTCCTTCTTACAACATTCGTCACGAAGTTAATAAAAAAAGGATCATTATTTACTGTATCTTGTATTTATAGTTTGACTTTTTTGGTGTAATTTCTGGAGTAAAAGTTTTTTCTTAATTGTGGCATTTTTTGATTTAAAACTTTTGTAAGTATACGTTTCTATTACTATATATTATTTAAAAAGGGGAACAAGGAGATCTGTATTTCTAACCGAAAACGTCCAAGCTTGGTAGCTAGCTGCTGGGAGAGTGGGTTTGATAGTTTCGCTGTAAGTGGGGAAGACATTTCTTTAGCAAGGCAGTGTGCGTGACTCAAAATTGTTGGCACAGCAGAGTAATGCGTATTTTGCTCTAACAAAGTGAAACATCTAGCCATTTCTTTTACTCTTTACTACACTTCTCCGCAGTTGGTATGAATTCACTCTGTATAAGTTTCATGTTCTAGTGAATTTATATTTTTTTTTCTTGCTTTTTTATATAATTCTTTTTTCCAATTATATAGTCTTTTCGCATCAAAGTTTTTGTAATCAGAATACACAACACTATTCAATATACTTATCTGATAATTAATTGTCATATCAGTCATGTTTCTACTTTAAATCGTGCCGACATTATGACTAAAGTATCTATATCAGATAACGAAATTTCAATAAAAACCATTACGTCATGGCCAAAACAAAGGGTCAACTCTTTCACTAAATAAGGCATTGTATTTGCTCGGGGTAAATTCAATAACGAATCTTATAAATCACAATCAGTGGAATGCGTTTTTCGCTTCTACCTGTGTCCGAACCGATGATTCGAAATAGGAGACGTATGGACCTTTTGAATTACCATTGTTGTTGATAAGTCAACCCTGCGATAGAATGACAGCCGTTCATAAATTATATTACAAATCATTTCGGAAAACGCACATATGTATGTATGTGCATCGCGCAGACACGCGCGCGAAGAGGAACTTAATCAATTTTTGGGAGTAAATAAATTCGGATGAGATGCAGCAGAGATTCCCGGAGTGCGCAATTAAAAAAGGAAGCCCGTACGTTCCCGAGATTAATGGCACTAATTTTAGGCTTGTAATAAACTATGTGTAAGTTCACATTTACTGTCTTGTTTTTGCTTATTGTTTATTTTAAGATTTATGCCCATAGCTTTGATTCCAGTGTTTGGTCTAGCAGTTTGAATTATTTTGATTAAAACTACGTTTAGATCTTAATGAGGACAAGTATTCGTAAAAAAAACGTGTATGTAAATACTTGTGTTGATAAAAAGGTTTAGTTTTCAGTTTAATTTCGCTTTGTGTAGGTAATAAATTAAGTAAAACCAGATACAAACGTAGTGTAAGGAACTGTATGTAGGAAATGTGTATGAAATATCCATATTCATTGATTGAGGCGTGTGGCTAATTGGCGGTAACTTAATCAGGTACGGAAAACCAATTTAGGGATAAATGTAGTTTAAATCTTTATTAATAGCGAGAACCAAGGCTCTCATTTTAAAATAAAAGCAATTATTTGGTAATTGTATACACACATTTCGTACTTTTTAAATAAAATTCTTTATTTCTAATCAACTACAATATAATGCAATGTTTTTATTTTCCGTGAAAAAGCAATGTATTTATTGGTAGATACTATTTAATTACTGTTTTCTTCAAACGATATATCCACTGAGATATCATTTTCAGTTGGTTAATAGTGATACTTTTATTAGCCAATCTGGAGTTCCTGTGGTCAACTAATATAAAGCTAATAACGAACAAATTGATTTATGTTAACGGTTAACTTACACTTTAATCTGACTGAATTTTGATGACTTATAACTCTTGCTAAATGAAATGGCCTCATATTTATCCGAACCCGTACGGTCTTGGAAGTATACGTATGTATGTACGTCACCCTGCGCAATGAACTGATTTGTAACATTTGTTACGGGTGCAGTCCATGCCACTGGCGTCCTGTTATTGTTGTATAATATAGGCTGTGTAGGTATATTCAGCATAAGTCAGAAAAAAGAGAAAGTAATTTACAATAGCTGTAATCATAAGCCGTCGAAAAGTCTGAATGCACCATTTTTTAAATGCAGTGGGCTAACCCCAGGCCTGTACCCGACGTAAACGCCTATTATTAAGGTGTATCAGCACATTTACTGTTTTGTCGTTGTTCTTGGTTTTATAATTTTTTTACTTACATCCGCTACGAAAACTTAATAAAAACATTAGTCAAAATAATTATTTAAGAAAATAAAATCAAAAAACCTACATAATTATATATGTATTACATTCCTTTTATTGGAAATATGTATCCCTATAATTTAAAATAAACGCTATAAACCTTGATTTCTAGGAATAAATAATTTTTGTCCATATTTTCTTACACTTCACAACAAATAGTAAACCGTTTAATTATAATCAATGCAAACAATAATTTCATGTGGGTTGATAGTTATAAAAGTGCGATTGTATTTCCAACTAATTTTTAACATTCATCCCTGATCTAATTATTAATTCAATTCATCCCTGTACCTGATCTATTTTATATACAATATTGTCCCCGGCGTACGATGATAATACAATGTCAAATATATCAGCAAAAATACCTACACATATGTATTCTAACCGTAGATTAAATTGTTTCATTTTACCCATTGTATGCATGAGGAAAATGTTCTTTATTGCCATTATACGTGGTACGACGGCTTTAGCTTCATTTATTATTCACACATTGTGTTATAAGGGGTTGGCTACACGTCTCATCACTTGACGTCATCAAAAGATGCTTATGTGGTTATCTATTATATTTTGACCATGGTTACACCTGTTAGTGTCGTATGCATCGCTGTAACGAGTGCACGTTGCGTAGTATACAAACGCAGCGCTATACCTCCAATGAATTACCGGATATCGTCTTAATTTACCGGGAGACGGGAGGAAATACAAATCAAATGTGAATGCCTAATCGGTAACTCCCATTGCATACATTGGTTACTAATGCTGTGCAAAATTTAAGAAACAGAGATAACGTCTTATCTAATTACGAAGGTCGTGCATATTAAAAGTATACTTAAGAAGACTGTGCCAGCTCTACATAAGTATGTATGTTTTAGAGTGATTTTAAGAGATTTTTATGATATCCCTTTTCCTTAGTTAAAAATTTCTTCTATAATATTTAAAACGCATTTAAATAATAGTTCTTGGCCAGCATTCATTGCAAAACTTATACTTGTTAAGGATAGAAAACAAAGAATAATAAAACAACAAGAAATATACTAATAAATATTTGAAATCTTAGGTATATATTTTCTTGTATATTTCATTGTATAAGCAGGAGATAATTAACTAATTGTGATTAATTATATCTCACAACACCGGCAACTGTCAAATACAGATTTAAATGAATCTTGGCGGAGTCTAAGAGTACCTTGGCATAAGAACAAAACCATGTTCTGTTTCTGCCCAATCGCCCGATTTCGGGGTACAGCCCCCGAAGGCAGAAATCTGTTATAGTTTCCGAAATATTTACAAAAATTTAAAAATCATCCAAATCTTTGGGGGGACTGTACCCCGAGATCGGTACCCGAAATCTGGGCAGAAACAGAGAATGATTTTGTTCTTATACCAAGGTACTCTTACACTCTGCCAAGACGTCGTTTGTATGCTTTGGTACGTTTCAAACTTGTTCAACAAATTATTAAATAATCCAAATGTTATCATGTTATCAACAAAGATTTAAAGAAAGAAAAAGCCGTTGATTACCATTCCCATGTATCCATGTAGCTAAAATTCTGTTAAATTAGAAACAGTGCAGAAGTGTCTTTCCAAATAGAATTTAATTTTTCGTTTGTCTTTCATATTTTTTATGCTAAATAAAAGGACAAGGTAGAATTTGTAGACATTGTGTGTGCATTAGTCGGCAGCTAAATGAAAAAACTTTCCCTTGAATAAGTAAACCTATTCCTATATCTCCGTCACATCATCGTAATCTATGCAAATGGAATTAAAATCTGGAGGAAAAATAACCAGGGAAAATAGCCAAACGAAATAAGAAAACACCGCAGAAGAAAGAGGAAACTAACTACGATTTCTTTACATCCATGATAGCGTTTCGTATTTCGAGATAATCGCAGAGTTACCGGCACAAGCTTCTCAACAATAACATAACCGGTATTTACGTTTAGTTCCATTAAGCTAACACCGTAAGTGCACTAGTAATTATACGCGGAGATAAATTATTTTAGCAGAACACAAATTTCCACAAAGAAGCCACGCTAAGCAAGCGACGCCCATTCGTTCCAGGTCGAGGTGTAAGATTGTACGGGGAGGGAAGTATTTATGAGTGTGTAAATAATCTGGCGCACAGCGGGCGTCTCCACTCCTGGTTGCACTATACGCAATACATTTCCGGTAAAATGAGGTAAAACGAAAAAGTGCAATGTGCACAGGTTGCTTACTCTGAGCTGGGTCGCCGGTTTAAATGGAGCTAATACTGTTAACGTATTCGTAAAATGCGAAATAATTTACGTAGTATAGAGATGCTTCGTATATTAAGTTTTCCACTTTGCATATGTATGCTATATTTCTGTAAACTGTATGACTGCAATATTTTTAAAGAAATATGTGCTTGGTTTTGCTGAATCTTGTACTGAATTATTATTTTTTATTTTGCTCTCAACAAAGGAAAACTATTTAGATTAAACGATAAAACGAAATGCATTTATACATGTATAGTATGTATTAATAGGAACGAGCGATTTCTTTTGAAAACGATTTCTCGATATTGTGGAAGTATTTGTAAAGTATTAAATTGCATCTGATCACCAAGTAGATTTGAATCACGAAAATGTTATGCCTCCAGTTTAATGCTTTTGAAGTAGGGTTAACCCAAGGCAGTTGCCACATCTTTAATTTTTGTTGTATCTTTACCAGACGTTATTTCTTTTCTGTTTTTAGATGTCGTAAATGCATAGTATATCAAATACCTTGGTCAAAATCTCACCATATTAATCACCATATTAATTAAATGAGGTCGATATATGTTTCCTCAGGCACTGATTTATTTATTTATTAGAGCAGAACTTTTCCACTGAGTCTACTTCAAAAATATTGCTTCTCTTTCCTTGTGATGAATTTGTGCAGTGTAGCGCTTTAATGTGGCATGATTTGATGTCTTTCTTCCAAGATTAACATCCCATATTTTACTTACATGTGGAAATAGATACCGAGGATCGATAAACCGCATTCTTGTTGTGAGAGCCCTCTGACTTAAGTCTCTGGAAACTCTTCAATCTCTTGGTTTTTTGTATTTAAATTCCCCATTTCTTCTACCCCTGCATTATGCTAGCCATTCCCAAATCCTCGTACCCAATATCTACAGGTCCTTGGTCGGTTGGACTATATAGTCCTCGTGGTTCATTTTTGGTTTCCCAAGGATTGCCTGTTTTCTGGATATGTCTTCACAATATGTAATATACAGTTTGGGTCTTCAATATCAACCCCAACTTAATTCCGGGATACCGCAGTGCTAAGAGCGCTAGGCACCTGTACAGGATGTCGGGGTTCGAATCTCCGTTGCAGCAGCCGATTTTTCTAAAGATCAGTTGCAGCAAGGGTGGTCGGTACCCCTCTCGGTACCCTTCAATGTTGAGGATAAATCAACACTGCTACCCTCTACGGCAAGGAGAGGCAGTAACAAGCCATGCACTTCACACACACACACACAATATACACGTACACAAACCTAATGTAGAGTGATAGAATAGGTCTCAAGGCCGCAGTGTTAAGTCTCTGCATTAGGATACAAACAACAACAACCCCAACTTTGCTGTAGGTGTCTTTTCAGTACAAAATATTCCGTTAGATTTAGTAGTTCATCAGTGACTTTGCCGGGCTATATAATTCCAGTATTCTTTTTATCGTTAGTGGCCCTACTACATCTCCTCCTTTGGAGTTTTCCTTTTCTTCGTCCTTAATAATCTGGCTTTCGCCTGCCATCTTGGATTTTTCGGTATTTCTTCGATGTGGTAGTATTTGCCCCTTGCCCTCTCAGTTTTCTGAGCTGAGCGCCAAAAGTAATTTATCCTTATCCCTTGCTGCAATCCGAGCTGTTGCAGCTCTGCAACAATGTTTTGTGCTATCGCCCTCTTGTCTGGTCGTAACCTCCAAGATGATTATATTTGGTTCTGGAGTTCCACTAGAAGAGTTGTTTCACTCCATTTCCTATTCTTTCCGTCCTGGAGAGCTGTGTCCCGTAAAAATGATCGAAGGCTAAGGCTAATTACTCCGATAGGTCGGTCGGTATCTTTGCTACACTTTTTACCGCTGGTAGCATCCATCTTTCTGCACTGGTAGAGACCATATAACAGGTTATTCCTATTTGGGCCAGATGAGACCTGGTTCTTTCACGAGGTTGACACTCGTTACCTTACTACTTTTTGTTCTGGCTTCGGACAGGCATTGGCCGAGTTATGGGTGTTCTTAGTCACACACTAATTTGAAATATATAGAAAATAGGAAAATATGAATACTTTATTACCTATTGGAAAACATCAGTTAAAGTAATAAATATTGCTTATAGTAATTTTCATTTCAGTATATGGATTAATTCCAACTTACGGGCATTAAACTTGTACAATTGCTTTAATCTATGGATTTAAAACTTGAGGTACACACAGAAATTTATAGAGAATAATTATTTTTTCAATACTCGTACTTATTGTAAATGCTTTTACATTGTTTACTTACATTTCAGGTTTAAAAATTATGTATTTGCAAATTAATTTAAATATAGAGCAACGCACAATCCTCAACCTTTCTTAATTTCTGTATTTTTCAAGTGAATATTTAAACATATTCTGAAAACAAAAACTTGAAATTAAATTATGAAAACAATTTACGCTCAGAAATTTTAACGTCTAAAGCATTTTGACCACCCCAAGCACCCTAATTTGAGGACCATAAACTTATCACAACGTTTGCGTTCATGTTATATTCCGCATATAGCTCGCGCGATTAAAGCAACCTTTGGTCCCATTGTCAATAATAGAGGGTTAAATATGGTGACATTAGCGTTTCCCTCTTGGTCAGCCATGTGACGTCGTCGTCAGTGATGTGTGCGGCAGCCGTTGCGGCCAATCTTCCGCCTCTCACGGACGGGTCGTCCCTTCTTCTACTTCACGGTAATGCTCATCCACTAACCTTTCATTACACGGATTCATCGGAGTAGAATTTTGTGCAGCCTAGTAGAAGGTCAGCATTACGCGCCCGACCCTCTATTCTAACATAAAATCAAATAAGAACGTTTCCTGCGAAGGGAAGAGTGAAAAGATTATTTTTGCGTGGATACACACTGTTTCCTTATACATAAGTGGAGAAACGGCCCCACATATCTTACTATGAATTTTTTTGGCGATATCAATTTGTGTTTAGGGAAGAATATCTCTGAGTACTCCACGTCTTTGAAGTTGATGCAATGCTCAACACATAAAAAATACTTAATGTTGGTTGGGACCGAATTGATTTTAGTCACAAATGAAAATATTTCTAATATATCAAACTTGCATAACAAACCCAGTGTTAACTTGATTTGTTTACCCTACTGTTGAAAGAAGTTTTGGTAAAGTGTTGCATCATCCATTCTGACCATCCTTTATACTTCATAAATAGAGATTATACTAATTATACTAGTGTAGATCTACTCTGCAAGCCATGTATCAAGCAACGACTTCAAAACGGTGTAAAGGCATTTCATACATATTATATGATTGGAATTAAATTTACAAAGATATTACCCAGTGCTAAATGATTGTTTGATCTGTAACAAGTTGCTAAGCCAGTTCTTATAGATTTCGCCCTTAAATTACGGGTAGTGTTAACCATAGAGAACTTGAAAATTGAAATTTACTGAGAAGTTCCCTAACTTTAAAATTTTGGTATATTTAGTATCTTAATTATCAATGAAGCAATATTCCTATAAGGAAGTACAATACTGGTTTCTGTCTACTAATCAGTCTTAAATCAAGCTGAATTTTTATAATCTCTCAAATCCGAACGCTGCTCATTTGCAGACGCACGGCAAAGCTATCCGAAGGATACTTACGTACAACGTGTGGAGTTCGCATAGTCCACTTTATCTTTTTGAGGAAGTACTGCTCTTATGGAGATCGTACCCAACGTTGTCAAATCTATTTGGGTACTTAATTTTCCATATATTGTAGGTATGAACACGTTAATAAATTTGATGTTGACATTCATAAATATCAATCTGTGACCCATTTGTATTTAAGTTCGGTAATGTTCTTATACGAAAGTTGATAAAATAGTGTTGATTATTATAACACAGGAATAAGTAACCGTAAACAAAAACAAGGATACAACATGAAAATACACATAACACAAATAAATTATATTACTCCCTGTTATTACAGAAAAAAAAACGTACATGAGAATTTATCCCTTACAATAAATTTGCATATACTTGCACAAGTATGCTTACAACATTTGATTGATTAATCAATCAATCAATGCTTACAATAAATTAAGAATCATATCTATAATCGTAAATGTGTGAAATTCCGTTGTATTGGAGGACCAATATAAGATTGTGATGATAATGAAGCTGCTTGCTACTTAATTGGTTTACTTGGTGTAGGGATGTCATCCGCCTGGTTCGTCTATCGCGCCTGCTACCCCGGCCACTAGGTCCTATTGTTGAGCGGATGCCATCCTAGAGTTCATCAAACAAGTCCAGGCACGCCCTTGAAGTAGCTCAGAATCTTGTTCAATGACAAATTTTTCAGGTCAGCTAGGGAAGCAACGTCTTTTCCAAAGATGGAGTACCTGGTGCGGGTGACTGCAGGACAGTGGCACATAACGTGCTCTACTGTTTCTTCGTCCTCCATGCACAGCCGGCATTCGGTTTCTTCCGATAACCCGATCCTGTGTAGGTGTTTTCTGAGTCTGTAGTGACCTGTAAACACAGAAGTGATTATTTTGATCCTTTTACGATCAAGTTTTAGTAATTCTCCGGTTTTGACATGCTTGGGTGAAAGCCACTCCTTTACATGTACCAAACCAGGAGAATTGTTCCAAAATTGGAGTACTTTCTGCTTTAACCAGAAACTAATTTATTGTTTGGCTATCGAAGTTGATATGCTAATTGCCGGTTCTGGACCCTGGAAGCACTCCGCAGCACCCTCTTTTGCAAGGGTGTCTGCTACCACATTGCCTTGAATGAGGGAGTGACCCGGGACCCAGATTAGGGTTAGTTTGTTAGACGCCCCTATTGTATTTAGAATACTTTTGCAGCTCCAGATCAGTTTAGAGTGGCATTTGTACGCCTCCAATGCTTCCAATACAGCCTGACTGTCACTGAAAATTTTTATTGATTTGTGTTTGAGGTTTTTGTTCAAGATCTCTCTTGCGCACATCTCAATGGCATAGATTTCAACCTGAAAAATTGTTGCATATTGTCCGAGGTTGTAGTGTTTTTCAACTCTATCCATCCGTAAACCAGCAGGTGTCTGTTTGCGTTAGTTTGGTTTCGTTACATCTCCATTCCTCTCTGTTTGGATAGGAGGTAGTGAAGAATGTATCGATCATGTGACGTGCGCACATCAGGTCAGTTGGCATTCCTAAGCTGCTTGCTAACTTAATTATGAATTCTTTGGGTTCACCTTGCACTTCGTCCAATTTCCACGTCTTCTCCAGCTAAAATCGGTAAATTATATGTAAAAGCGCTATGTTTTTTTTGTGATACAATTTCCAGCAAAATATGTTTCATTAACATTTCCACAAGCGAAATATATTTCAGTGATAACGGCTGTATAATGTTGAAGGTATTTTTTTGTTCACTTGCGACTGTGGTAAGACGCATTTTATTGTAATGCTATTGATGGTGCTGATAGTTTTTAACAAAAATGATTTCAAAGATAGATACGTGATACAAGAGAAGAAAGCTACAAAGGATCTAGGTTTGAAATCTGATAAAGAAACCAATCGAATTGACAAACTTTTTGATATATAATTTTAACTTTTATTATTCATGATAACAGCTTAGCATAATGTACATTTTGGCAAATCAATATATATACATACTTGTTGGGTATTACACATATACACGTCTACACCACATATATAATAAGCTTAATATTCTATTAACAACTCAATTACTATCATTGCTTTTAACATCAACGCATCGGCATCCTTTGTTCTTGTTTAATATTCTTGTTCCGTACACTCGAATGCTTTGGTAGTAAACACACTGGATTAAAATATAATTATTTTCCCAGCCGAAAAATAATATCTCCCGTCGACCATATGATCGCCTGTAACAGACTGTTTCAGATTTCGTTCATTACGGTAAAAGTATATTTAATGAAATTACAAGTTTGTAAGTACTGTAATCAGGATAACATTACGGAATGACCTGACCGCTGCTCTTAGCATCTCGTGAAATTGATGATGAAGACCTAAAATTTAACGCGAATTTATGTCGTAATGGCGGCCTACCAAACTAACCGCTTTGCAGGGTATCCCTTCGCACACCGTTGTTATTTACTAAATGATCGTTCATTAAATATGAATGAGGAAAAAATCGACGTTCCATAATGTAAATTGCTTTTTGGGGTGAAATTGTTAATGTTGTCTGAAATTTGTGGTCGGCGGTAAAAACAGAGTAACACAAAAAATAACGAACAATGACTAATCGTAAGTATTTCATACGCATATGTTGATCATGTATTGAAACATTTCAATTAAAATATTTTATTGTTTGGTTGGAGCATGTTAAACACTTTACCGTAATAATCGTCGACTCTACAATTTACATTTATTATTTTCTCCAAGTTCGTGCTAGGCGTTCGCGGAGCAATTTGGATACGGCAAACCTAAATATTCCACCGTTTTACATTTTAATAACTGAAATTTCGCCATTAATTGCGACACACGAAATGAGCAAACGTTCCGTGCAACCGCCGAAGTTTCCTCTCATTAAAAGATATCCGCTTTCCCTTTTAACTTAACAACTTAAACAAGTAACTACAACTCTGTTGGTAGCGCCGTACAATAAATTTGAAACTAACGGCACGTATATTGTAGCAAACGAGCGTAGACACATCTTCACCACAGCGTTTATTAATATACGCCAAACGAAGTCTATTGTTGTTCGGTTCTGCGCTTCATCTATGCGAACAACGCGTGTATGTATGTTACGTAAAACACTCGTACGTATCGACGCGCTAACTCTGTATTGTATCCATTTTGGGCTTTCGAAGTTTACAATTGCATTTGCATGTATATAGGATTTGACAATTTATCCCCCATAGGCATAACTCTGAATTTTCTTACATCAGCCTCTCCCGCGAGACCGAGTAATTTTATATCTGAGGTTTTCATATTTGCTCGGAATACGTTTTCCATATTGATGTAGTTTTTTTATTTCGTCCCACATATAAATAGAAAAATTTTCTAAAAAAAAATTGAAGCGGAATGGCTAGGGCATGTCAATGTATTTTCTTTTTTTAACTCGATTTTATATTAGGCTTCACTTAATAATTTTAGTATACAGGGCGAGTCGCAACCTCTAGGTCAAAACAGAATGAGGTGTATGAAATTGATACAGCATTAACAAAACATTGGATTTACATGAAACATAAACATTAAAACACAAATAGGGCAACCACTATAATGATAGTGCTTAAATAGTGTAAAATAGTGTAAAATAGTGTAAAATAGTGTAAAATAGTGTAAAATAGTGTAAAATAGTGTAAAATAGTGTAAATAGTGTAAAGATCGCGACATGAATCAAAATTTGAAGTTTCTTCTACGGCATATTACAATATAGACTCTGATGAACTTATTAATGAAGTTCAGACAAAAAAGATCTTATTTTTCCACTGGTTTTTCGAATTAATCAGCTCGAATACGAACTCAAAAGTTGCTGTTTCAAAGCAGATCAGGGAGAATGTTTTAATATCGTCATTTTACATAGTTTAGAAGTGAATAGGGTCAGGAAATACAAAAATTCTACATACATCTTAGTAGCCGGTGTATATTAATTTCGCGTTCTCGAGATGTCCAACCCGTACGAACAAGTTTCGAGTTGTTCTAAAAAACAGACTTAACAAGTTAACAGGTTAGTTTTGTAGCGCGGTAAGTATTATCAACGCATTCAAAATAAACTCGAAGCATATCTAAACGCTGTTCATTCATTTTAGACAAAAAATCAACTTGACAGATCGTTAGACATTTGTTTTTTTTTCCAGACAACTTGATTTACTACATTGTAGCACCGCAATGCATTTCGATTCCCGCTTGATGTTCGCCGTTTGTTTCCAATGCTAGTGGTATTTTTACACACGACTAAATAATTATTTTGTTACTTTTTTTGAAATATTTCTTATGTAAAGATATACATTGTTGTTTTCAGAAAAAAAGTTCTCCATCAGAATCATAAAAAAGAGTATAGTCTAGTTTAAATAAAAAGCTTGTCCCTAAAACCCTAAGGGCTGTAAATAATTTTATTAGCTCGTTTTATAGCCTACATCCAGCCATTTAAATTTCCGTTTCAATTATTATTATTATTATTATTATTATTTTATATTCCTCTTGCCATCTATTGGCAGTGTTTAAGTAAATCCAGATCTC
>JARFOC010000317.1:8749-22123 GCA_031763485.1 Osmoderma eremita | reverse complement strand
ATGGCAACTTAGTTGCCGAAATACGTATCCAGGAGTTCTTCACTCATCGAGGTGGTAAGGGTATTTTTTTATTTTTATTTTTTTTTAAACTCAAAGTTGTTTCCTAAATATTGACACTGTACCGATTTTTTTGTCCACCACTGTATCATACGTGTATCATTACGCGTTATACAGGGTGGGACAGGGAAACATCACTAACTTTGAAGGTGAATAAAAAACAAACTAGAAAAGGTAGAACAATTTTCCCCCTTCCACGGTCTCAACTTACATCACAATGGTTTACTGAAAGTGGGCATGTTTCTCTGCCCCACCTTGTACAAACCAAAACACAAACTGTGTTTGATTCGAATTGATAGAAACGGTTTCCGCCACGCCACTATCGCATCGCCAACTTGTCCGGCGGATTTGCTCAGCTGTTCCAATTAGTCCGAATGATATTCCCGTGTCCGCATCCGTAATGACAGGTCGGCGATTTCGCAGAAAATTAATGACCATCGGGCGATGGACGGGGTTTAGGAACGCTAAGTACGTCGACGACTGATTTCCCATCTGTTTCTAGAATGCATATTTATTTATCGACTATAATGTTGAAGATTCTATCGTTTTCAAAAAAGGTGTCTCGCGTTTTTGGCAGTCACTTAAGTACGAGCCGTTTTATCGTGTTCTAAAGCGATATCGTTTGGTCGAAATTGGTTAATAAATTTGCTGCAACCGGATGTCGCAAGAAAATTAATCGATGAACGCTATTTAATTGCTCCATTGATGATATGCTGATGGAGGGATGGTTTGGTAGATAAACCCACTGATAGATGGCCAGGCGGAGGAATATTCAGTAACTTAGCGACGGCTATATATATTTTTTAAATTAATTTACCGCGAGAACTTATAGGTAGAGAACTTAACTTAAGAAGCAGTAAAACAGGTCTGCGCGTGAATAGTTGGCAAAACATCACAATTCAGATAAAAGGCAAACGTACTAAGAATGTGTGAATCTCCAAAAATAGCTGCATAATAAATAGTCGCATCCTCAAAATATGTCAGAAACTTATCACAAATACGGCTCTCAAGATCGTAACATCACAAAGACGTTAGCATCGTCTATGCCAATATCGTGTATCGTGTCAAAAGTAACAAATCGCGGACAAGTTCTTGCTATTACAAAATTTTCGTTTGTTGTTACATTCTAAACGTTTTTACAATTTGTCTGAGTAGTAACGAATACATGTTGTCCGATTCTCTTTTTCGAGGTGTCATATATTTATCTTAAAACAAAGACAGATTCACCGGCTTGTATGCATATCTTTCTCATGAATTATGTTATTAGGTGACTGCATTTATCAAATAATAAATCACGTATTTTATTGTTACTTCGTATCGAAGATGTTGCTTTAGTGTTAGTGCATAGTTGGCAAGCAAATCTTCGAATATCAGTCGTATAGGCTTTGTGTTTTTGTACATTCACATCAATTAATTGGGAAATGGAGATATTAAACCATAGATAGCTTATTTCAAATCTTTCACACCATTGTAGATATGCATACCACCTTTATGACAAAATTTTCGTCAACTACGTCAAAAAGAAACTTTGAAAAACTTGTACTTTCATTCTCAAACGGCGTGGGTGTTTGTATCCTCTTTTCCACACCATTTCTTTATCATTTAGGTGGTAGTATATGAAGGTGCGAAAATTGCTGCAAAAACTATGGAAAAATTCATATGAGTGGGCAAACAAGAAACGTTTCCCTTGATTCTTGAGACAACTGCATTCTTATGGCAAATCTTGGAGTTCCCATTCCATATTTTCCTCTTCATTTATTTTTTATACGTTTTGTTGAAATTGAAGCATTAGTATCTAAACGTATTGACCTTGAAGGGCTCCAGTTATAATGTATTCGTCTCTTTTTACAACCTACTCACCTAACACATCTGTCAGTCTTCAAAATCTGACCTCTAAAGTCTTGAATGGGACTTTCAAAATATTCTCAAAAGAAGCTGATGTACTGATACTTAAGCCATCTAAGTACCTCAGAAGGATCATTAATCGCAATTATAGTGTATTGGTCTTTGTTTCGAACCCATTGACTTAACACATCCAAAAATTTATTTTGAAAGTCCATAACCCTCCAAGGACTGAAGTTAGGCCTTCAAGTGGGGCTTAAAGAAGTTCCAAATCTTCAATAACATACTTCATCGTGCATACATATGAGGCCCATAGTGCAAGAGTGGCCTAAATCAAAAAAATGCTTGATGCAGTTAATAGCGCAGCCTGCGTGTTTTGATATGAACCTTTATTATGCAGTGGTAGCCCATGATTAATTGTTCGTAGTTTCGGTAAATGACTGAATTATGTTAATCTTGCGTACACGTTTCTTTAATAATCGTTAGTGCAATAGTGGCTCAACAAACGCGTCTTACTGTATTACCCTTTGTATTACCTTAGTGACCAGTGCGGAGGGCAGAATAGAAATATTAAAATGGCGCTCATCTGCATTTACCTCATACATAAATGAAATATCTAAAGTTCATCAAATCGATTACAAATTTTTAGTCTTAGGACACTGGTATTTGGCGTATGATAGAGTCATTGAAAAGAACAAGAAGAAATTCAACGATATTTACGTACCTGATGGTTGGGTTGGAGTCATTAGGACTGCAAGAACACAAAATCCCTTCCACATTGTTATGATGAATAGCACAGATTTCATTACAACTCTACCATTAGATATTAGATTAATCGTAAAAAAGCTGTTGAAGGTGAGGCAGTTAACTGGTTAAAGATCCAATGGTTAGACTTTGAACGAGTCGAACAAAATTTATTGAAAGGAATCGAATAATATTGATGTCCCTTTTAAGCACATCCCAATATCAAAAAGCGTAATGTGAATACGTTTCTAGGAAATCTTCCACTATCGTTTCCAAGAGGCAGGGAAATAGAAACCGCCAAGTTCAATAACCTGCAAGATTTGTTAGCGTATGTATCGCCTTGTCTCGATATTTTCTATAACAATCTAAAGATGAAAAATACAATAATAACTATTTAGCAGACAATAATGATCATTAAGACCATCAAAATGTTCTGTACCCTGTGGAAGATTCTTACCATGGTACACAAACTGAAACTAATTTAGAAATTCAGTTATCCAGTCATAATCTATTTGAATCATTGTTTATTATTTAAAGAATGAATATAGTTTTTATTTCATTTTATAAGGCATTTAATTTAACAATAAAGTTAGTGCAGACATACACTATTCTTTCAATTATGCCAAAAGGTTAGTGCAACAGTGGCCTACAATTTTTTTTTAATCTGTCGGGTTTTAATAAAATGTTGAGTTTATACCAATGCAAAATAGAAAAAAGCAAGTTAATCCATAAAAATAATTCAATTAATTTATAAAGGTTTCCGCAAAAATTGAAAAATCGATAATGGGAAATTTTAGACATCGTTTTTCTTAAAACTTCTTTTCTTCATTTAGGCTACTATTGCACTATGCGCGTCATTATATACTTCTGCTTTATTAGGTATTGAAACAAATTTTATCTAAAACAATTTTTTTAATGTTCAATTTTTTTCTCTAACTTTGTTCAAAAGATGAAGTATATAAAAAATGTATTTGAAAAATATATAAATATACCTCGGGGATCACACAACACGTCTGATTGTATGGTTCCAGGCATTCCTCACGTACAGACAACTGTTTCGGACTGACTAGTCCTCATCAGTGTACGTCGAAGGAATGCCTGTCGCTCGTTCAATACGCCGTGCACTGATGAGGACTAGTCAGTCCGAAACAGCTGTCTGTACGTGAGGAATGCCCGGAACTATACAATCAAACGTGTTGTGTGATACCAAAGGTATATTTATATGTTTTGTAAATATATTTTTTTATATAATTTATCTTTTATTTTTATTTTTTTGATCCAACTTTGTTGATAATTGCGCAAAACAGAATATAGTTCCTTCATTTCTGGGTATTTATTTTTTAAAACGAAACGTATACTAACCACATTATGGCGTATCCACAACACACGCACATTCACGTCGAGAAAGAGTAGACGTACTTTCGCGGTGGAACGTCGCGTCGCCTAGAACGTTCGGAATTTATTTCGGTCTGGCAAGAATGACACATACCTCTTGCGCTTGTATCAGATAAGAGCGCGGTAGTAGGCTTTTAATTAAATTTACAATTAGCGTACGACGTGCACCCACTAATTAATACGGCAACGAAACGGCGGAGCAGCGAGCTAGGAGATCCTGTCGACGACTCAGGGGGTGCCTCGGGGTAGAGACCGTCTACGAGAAGACTTTACGACGACGACGAGCAAAAGACCAATGCTGATGTTCCGAGGGCGCCACAGCGTAACAACGCCAACAAAGAACAACAACAAAAACGAAAGCCGGTGGATACAGTTGCTAGCAAAAGTTATCTCTTAAAACGTTTAACATACTCAAAAGAAAAAGAATTTGGCAAATAAATATCTTGGTCCAGAAGGAAAGTTAACTCTAAACCCATGGCGCTTAACCTGCTAGAAGGCCAGTGGGCTTTGGAAATGTGAAATGTTGACACAATTTATTGTGCAGAGCTCAGATGTGTATCAACAAAAATGGTGGACATTTTGAACAATTTACCATCTGCTGTAAGATACTTTTCGATTTTTAGTTTTCCTTTGCAATACAATCATGGCCTATGTAAATTGTATTTCTGTTTATTATCACCTTATTTATTGCTTAAGGAGAAGAAATAAAAGCATGCCTGCATTCAGAATTTCAGAACCTATCTAAGCATGCAGAAAAATATAGGCTGTTCGATTTAAGAAAACCAAACTGTGATTTGCTCCTCTTTTGTCTTTGAAAGTACTGTCTCTTATCTGCCTCGGAAGGGCACAACATATTGTATCAGATATGTCTTTGAATTTCTTTAATACTTAGATTCTCACGGAAATAATGAGTGCACAATGAAAAATCACCAGCCTGTATATCGCTATTAAACACCTGCACTTGTCACCTAGTAGGGCTGATGATCTTTGGTAAGGCTTGGTCGCCGTTAATAGTGATAATTACAAGTAACTACATGCATACGTCCAATTTATCTCGAAACTTGTGGAAAGGAAGAATAAATCTTTTTATTCATAAATTCGATATAATGTCGCGAAATTAATTTGGTTTCAGAAAAGGGGTTTCAACCCAAAATGCCATATGCGATTTAGTGAAGAACATATATGAGGCGATCGACACCAAGATGCCTACTTTGTGTGTTTTTATAGATCTAGCTAAGGCATTCGATACTGCCAGTCATCACATATTGCTGAAAAAGCTATGGAACCTAGGATTTCACGGCATAGCTTACGATCTAATGCAATCGTATATAGAGGGCAGATCTCAATATGTTCAAATAAATCTTAGCAACTCTATGTATGTTTCCTATGGACTACCACAAGGCGCGGTACTCGCGCCAATACTTTTCAGCTTATACCTTAATGATTTACTTAAACTGCCTTTGAAAAGCAAAATTACATCATTTACAGATGATACAGTAATGTTCCTCAAAAGTGAAACTTGGGAAACTCCAAGGGACATTGCTAGTTATGACATACATATCGTTAAAAATGGTTTGACAAACATCTCTTCACAATGAACTTAGAAAAAATTTGTTGCCTTCACTTCATATAAAACCAATTTACCTGCGTATGATAATATAAAAATAAAGAATCCTAACCTCTCAGTTTTTTTTCCGCAACCTCGATCAAATATCTAGGTATTTTTATAGATACGTATTTTAAGATGGAGCTTGCATATTGCCTACTGTGTCAGAAGATTAAGATCGTTTTTATATTTCTTTAAGCAAGCTTCAAGAATTCTTGATACCACGGAACTGAAAATTATTTACTATGGTTCAATAGAGTGGTTAATATCTTACTCCATCCATGCATGGGGTGGAGTAAGAAAAAGCGTGCTTCTTCCTTGGTCACGAATACATAAAAGATTCTTTAAGCTGATGTATAGAAGATACTATTATTATGCAACGGAATTGCTATATCGAGAATCTGATGTTTTAAACATTAGGCAATTATATTGTAGAACTTTAATTTTATATCAACATAAACATAGAAATAACAAACCTAAAGAAAATACAAGTAAATATATCACGCGAGCAAAAACTGATGAAAAATTACATACAGTAAGAGTACACAAAGCAATTGGCGCAAAAGGTTTTATTTATCTGGCACCACGAATGTTTAATATACTTCCACTAGAGATTAGAACCATTAATAATTATAATAAATTCAAAGAAAAACTAAGCACTGGATTTTACATCAACCGCACGAGGAATTGGCAAATTATATAGATCACGGCTTTGTTCCTGATTAAACAACAGATTGAAAATAGGAATAGATGAAAGATAATCTAAACGTTCTCATGGGCCTTTGTCTAACACCAACACACAGTTGTAAGAACTATGTGGGTTACAATTGCAAAATATTCTCATAGAAACATGACTGTTTTGCTGATGGTTTTCACGTCTTGAAACTTGAAAACTATATTATTGTTATAGGTTGTACTTGTGTTACTGTTTATTTCAAACTAAGTTAGTACTATCTAAGTAATCATATCGTTGAGAAACCTAGAATCATTATTCATTATATGTTATAGCTCCTTTTTGTTGGTGTTATACATTCACTATTATTAATATTATTATGTATTCCATTGTACGTATTATGTATTTGTCAAAACAGAAAAGATACTACGTTTACATTCTTAATTAATGATATAGTTATCGTATACATGAAACAATAGCTGGATTTTACAGTATGCATTGTAGTATTACATCTTAAGAAATGATAATGTTATTGTAAGAAGTATTTAAGCAATAATTGAATATATATACATAGTATTTAGCTAATGTTGTTGTATATATGGTATATTTTGTAATAAAAATTATATTAAAAAAATCGTACACCCTTTTAAGGAGTTCTGTGTGGGATAGATATTAAATTTTTATTTTCTCAGTGCACAAATTTCGCCCACTCTTTTCTGTTCTTTGTCATCAGAGCTGCTTTTTCCGGCGCTTTTCCTTTTCTTTGAAATATTTTGCAGATTTCCTGATTCCAAGTTTCCTGTGTTTTTTTTTTGTCCTGAATTCTGGCTCGGTATATTTGTTTAACTGGTTTGTCGTTGTTTATTCTTTGGATATGGTCCCATCAGCTAACTTGTGTTTGTTCGATGCCGTTCATTATTAATGGTATTTCTAGTTCTTGTATTATCTGTGTGCTTCTAATTTTACCTCTTCTGGTAACTCCTTGTACCCTTCTTAGATATTTCATCTCTGTTGTTTGTATTTTGCATCTTTGTCTATCCGTTAGTGTCCACCACTCACACCCGTAGGTTAGTACTGATCTATATCCTGATTTGAAAACTTTGCTATTTCTTTCCTATTAATGAGTTTATGGTTTATGGCATAATATTTAATGATTTATTGCTTTTTCAATCCTATCAACAATTTATGTTTCCTGTCTGTTTGAATGGATTGACTTGTTCTATCTTACTGTCTTCTATCCTTACATTTATTTGTTCTTCGCTTATTACCATGGTTGTAGTTGTTTATATTTATTACAATGTCTTCCTCCTTAAATGCTTCATACCAAATTTCGATATTCTTCTGGAGTTGTACTTTGCTAATTGCTTTTAGAACGACTTCGTTTGAAAAAGCTCCTTCGGCTATTTCGGCTCTTTGTAGGTTTCTGTATCCAATAAACATCTTTTTAGTCTGGGTTTGCAATTTTTTAAATATTTCATCCATGTATTATCTTGAACAGTGTGGGGCTTAGCCTTCCTCTCTTTTGTATTAAAAGGAACAATACATTTACAAAAAGGTGTTTAGTAAAGATTGCAAGTGCTGTGAGGCAGCACAATAAATACACTGATCGAGTTTCTCCTGCCGCACAAAAGTATTAATTAATTCGAGACAACACGTATTTCGGGAATCCACGTATTCTCGAATTAGTTAGTACTTTGTGCGAGAGGAATAATCCGAACAGTGTGTTTAAAGTAATTGCAAGAAAATACTGGCTAGGGAATACACAAAAGAAGGCAGTAATAAACATTAAGAAGTACATCCCATGCAGCTAGAAGCATTCATAAGATTAAGGATAAAGTTATGAATTCTGACAAAGGAATATTCAATATGCTAACGGTTTCGTTGTGTTTGTTTATTCTTGTTATGTTCTAATCCAATTGTTTGTGTTTGTTTAAATTTATTGTAAATAGTAGTCTTATTGTTGAGCGGGTCGTTACGGTTCACTGAGTATGTTTAGTGTACCGGAACGATCGGATAGTATATATAGACTTAGATTATAAGTGGTGTTCTGTAAGGTGCAAATCTCCCAGAGTGCGACGTCTAACATTATCTTCCTTCGTAGATTCTGCTGAGGATGGCACCTTAGTTGCCGAAATATGTATCCAGGAGTTCTTCACTCATCGAGGTGGTAAGGATATATTTTTTATTTTTTTTAGCTACAAGCAAAAAAGTGCTTTTTAGTGCGCATACTTTCCACCGACCATTCTTAATTGGCGGAGATATAGAGAACTGTCAACAGAAATATCGAATAATCAGATTTTAATATGAATTCCTTGAGACATACTGTCACTGCCAATCTACCAATGCCAAAATAATTTTTCATAATAAAAAACAGAGCTTTCCTTTCTGTCAGAGCATAAAATAAATTCAATTCCCGTCGGAAGAAAAATAAATAAAACCAAAAATGAAGAAAAAAAAAAGAAATCAGAACGAGATGAAACGTCTGTAGATCGTTCAGCGATACGTTAGAAGTCTGGGAAATAAACTTAAATTTAGTTTTCGTAAGTGGTAAATACGATGGTTCTTCGTTTGAGTGAGGTCCATCAGTCAGGCGAATAACAGCCACCTTTAAATAATTTACCGGGTAATAATCGTAAAAATAAAGTTTAGTATAGAAGAGGAGGCGAGATTTTAGCTTCATTAAAAACAGATCTGGAAGGCATAAAGCATGACGCCCTGTGCGTGGGGAAACATTAACATCTTTAACGTCTAAATTCCATAATTAAGCGGTTCGGTTAGAGTCAGGACCGTACAGATTCTGTTTTCCTTCTTTTTTTTTTGTTGGGTATAAACGGGAGAAAGGCGAGGCAATTAACTGGTATTTCTAACGCCGTTTACATCCGGTCCTGTAATACAATACGCAATTATGCGCCTGTCCATTATACACACACAACACAAGCACAAAAACACGCATAAAACTGTACTGTGAATCGATGAGTTATGTGTTTTTTTTTCTTTCTGCGAAAATACTCCTGTTTCGTTTAACAGCGAGTGGCTATCTTGTACGTAGTATGTGACACAGGGAGATTTGACACATCTCTTAAGTGGCGTGCTGCTAAATTGGCTAATCGCGCCCTGTGTAAGTAGATATCTTTACAGGACGATCCCACTCCCAGCATGTGTTTGGGAGATTCTCGGCTGGGTTTATGCGTGTTAGGCGCCGGGTTGGCAGGCCTCTTCTTTGACAGATAAATGAGACTGACAGCAATTTATTGCTTGTACGGGAATTATGTAACGAGATAGTGATGGTGTACATACAAAGTCTACTCGAGATAATCCGTCCTAACATGTGTAGAATTTGAAATGTATGTGCTAGTCTTTTGTCAGCTTGTTAGGAAAACTTGTTCGAGTGCGATGATATTAGTTTAAAGTCATTAGACGAAGATTGTGTGTACTAAAGTAGTAATTTAAAATATTCTTGGCATATTATTTTCGCAAACAAATATTATTTCGGAGTAAGTAAGATGAATTTGTGGGAGATCAATGTAAATTATTTGGATTAGCTCAAGTTTGTTCGTTTGGAGATATTCCTTAATGACGTATTTGTTTAAAGACCAAAAACCCTTGATTTATGGAAGTCTCCCATTAGTGATCTCTTCTGGCATACCATAACCAAAGCCAGTCGGGTTGATTCCGGAACTAACTTTAGTTCATGTCCATTTTCTTCTAAATTGCTTCTTGTTTATGAAAATATTCATAACAGAAGCGGCTTAAGAAAAAAAGTGTTTGTAACTTAATAATTTAAGACAAAAAAAATAGTATACATAGAAATGCATAATAATTATAAAGCGTAATGGTAATAAGTACATTTAAGGCTATGTTTTAAACATTTTCTTGATACCATCGCTCGGGATTTAACCTCAAGGCAAAATAAAGAAAAATTTGTGCTATATTGTTCTTTCTCAATAAATATATACAAAAAAAGGTTGAACAAAAAATAAAAATAATAGGTATTATATATACAAACATTAATCAAATGTGTGTAATTAAGGGTATTACAAAAGGGGGATTATTTTATTTGACTGTATATGATTTTCCTCTCCACATATCGTGCACTCACCTTTTATTTGAACATTTCTTACTTTTTTATAGTTGGTTGTATGTATAACTTGCAGTTTATTGACTCCTATTTCATTCGAAATAGTATTTCTATTTTTTATTGTTTCTTCCAACATTCTTACTCGCTCGTGTGTTTGGTCGAAATCCAATTCATCTGTTAATAATTTCTGCCTAATGTTATCATCTCTTAAACCACTAACCAACCTATCTCGTAATGCTTCCATTAAGAAAAATCTGAACTGGCAGATGCCCGCCAAATTTTTTATTTGTTCTACATAATCCGTAACAAACCCATTTACTTGCTGTGCTGGGCTATTAAATTTAAATGTTTCTATTATTGTTAACTTCCTGGGCTTAAAGTGACTCCATAATAATTTAACAAGATCATTATATGATTTTGAGTCCACTTCTTCTGATGCTTTCAATAATTAAACAATTGTTGGTCCCAGTACCGCTAACAAAACTGACACATTCCGTTCTTCTTTAATAGAATTGGCCTTTATATAATGTTTAAGACGGAGCAGATACATATGTATTGATACCCTCTGTTGCATCATCGACCGCGTCCAGTTTCCCAACTGACAGTTTCGACTGATTTGCGCACCTACCCTCTAAGGCTTTTATTGCACTGTAGGTTCTTTTAAATCCTCGTCGCCAATGTTTTGTTTGTCCAAGTTTTTAAACACAGATAATTTTTCTATACCTGTATTCTGTCAAAAACTAATTATACACAATTATTCAACTGTTCTTTGTCATTCTATATGTTACATACATTACTAATGTAGTATCTATGAAACAGCTTCGCACATATACACAAGCCAAGATACCAATATACAAATCAGAAATGATCGGCTACCGGAAATTTAAAAAAAAAGCCGCTACACGTTACCAATCCCAAAGAATTAAGCAGTACATAAATACAATTATACCCTAGCCGGGCTTCGATTGGAACGCCGTTTCGTTTGATCGCCAAACTGGCTAGGTTTCTCCAACTTAACTTTAATGGGGGGGTGCTATGGCCGCCATCTTGCCGTTTTGCGCTGCCAAAGATACGCGTAATTTCAATCAGTGGTCGAGAGCTTAAGTTCCGCTTTAGATCCATCGGAATAGCGCTTATCCACGCCTAAACAGCACCCGAGCGTTTTTCGAGCACCCTCGGGACACCTTTTCGTGCGAAAATGCCGCGAAATATCGTTCCAAAATGTTGACGTCGGTGAAAGGAATTTATCTGACCTTTTCGAAGACGGAACGATTTCAGCCAATGCGAGAGCGCCGGCCACTCGCAGCGCGGTCCGGCGGGGAGCGATTAAATGGCAAAAATTCTTTCTGGTCGGTTGAAAGATCGGTCGAAATTTAAATACTTCGTAGGATTAACCAAAGATACTCGCAATCTTGGAAAAATACTCCCGACCCGAAAAAAAAAAACAATCCTCCAACTCGCCACACGCGGCAGTTTTGCGATTTCATACTTACGCCGTTTGTATGCCTTTTAGTATATATAACAATAACAAAGTTCTGACATCGGCCAAAGGAATTTATTTGACGTTCCTCCAAGATCGAGCGAACTGACGGCCGGCCAATGGGAGAGAGCCGAGCGTCTTGCGCGAGTAGGCAGTGCTGTCCGGGCGGGAGTCAGAAATACTTGTAAACACAAACGGGGGGCAAACCGGGGACCCCACCACAATGAAATATTCACGTTCTATTAAGAAAAAATCTCGCAATCTCAAAAAAAATAACGCCCACTCCGTAAACCGCACTTACTCGGAGGAGATGCCGGGCGTAATTTCGTATTAAAAGTAACGATTTTGCATTCCCGCTCATGCGACGCTTTTTAGTATATTATAAAGAATTTTTGAAATTACGATTGTATTTTTTCTAAAGATAAATAAATACCTCTTAAGAACCGAAAAAAAAAACTCCCTATCTAATTACGTTAACAACGTAATCACGTACGCATTAGACTCTGACGGTTTCTTATTTGGACATCATCCAACCGCTTTCCGTACCCTCGACTTCGTATCGTCCTCTTCTTCTTACTTAACTGAATCTTCAAACTCCTCCGCGCCCGCACCGTGATTCCCCCCGCAGCCTTGCCGCTCTCTAGTCTCGTGGGAGCAGCTTTCGTTGCTACAATATTGACGTTCGGCGGGACGTGCGCTCGGCTCCGTAATAAAATCGACGGATTCGTATTCACGTCGCATGTTTTAATTCGTGTTACGACAATGTGCGTGCCGGACGGCGCTAACGGCCGCCGAACCGGGACCACCCGCCGCGGTTCTCGCGGCGAACGGAGAAACAGAGAAGGAGAAGAAGAGACGGTCGCGGTAGCGCACGACGACGCGCGACACCGTTACGCCTTACCGGTCGAGCCCCATAATGATCTCTCGGTAGATATTTTCGCTTGTCGTCGAGTAATTATCGTGGATTCGCGAAAACATACTGCGCTGTAAGAAATTTCGGGAATTTTACCTCTGAAATCTGTAATTATACTTCAAAAGTCGTCGAATATTAGCTGAAATTTGGGGTAA
This sequence comes from Osmoderma eremita, assembly GCA_031763485.1. Classification (NCBI taxonomy): domain Eukaryota; kingdom Metazoa; phylum Arthropoda; class Insecta; order Coleoptera; family Scarabaeidae; genus Osmoderma; species Osmoderma eremita. The sequence continues at coordinate 9,180 of JARFOC010000317.1, read as the reverse complement.
ACGAATTGTTAGCCTAAAAATAAGTTAAAATACACTTCTGTTATAGAAATTTAACCTTATAAAGTAAAACTACCGCATTTTTTGGTTTATTTCACACTTTAATCGATTTATTTACTTATTCCCCTATTTTTTCCCGGAAAAAAACGAAATATTAATATTCCCTCATATAATAATAATATATTAATAACCATAATAATAATACTAACGATTGCTATCCGACGAGGAATATACCAAGGGGATACGCTAAGTCCACTCTGGTTTTGTCTTGCCCTGACCTCTTACAACATTACTGAGAAGCTGTCAAATCGGTTATACGTTCAATGAAACCGACGTACAGCTGTGTGCGAAATAATGGCAGTGCATATAAATATACCGAATCCAGGTATTTAAATGCATCCGAGATCAAAGTCGTCTATATAACAGAGGACGAA
>JARFOC010000316.1:27769-42035 GCA_031763485.1 Osmoderma eremita | reverse complement strand
TTCCAAAACTGCACTACCCTTACTCCCTATTCTATTTAAATAAAAAATATGTTGAATTTTACCGTTCCATTACAATACATACATGGAGTCAACAGCCCTATATAACAAAATAGATATACATTCAAAGAATGTGTCAAAAAGAGCGAAACGACTAAAGATACACCATTACACGTACAATAAAAAAGTTTTCAAATATCCATATCTAGCGAGCCCTGTCAATTAGCTCACACACCGTTGCTCCATTGTTACTCAACGAGTGTAAATATCGGAGACAAAGCGCCACCGAGCGCCGTCGATGCTCCATCCGATGGATGGTTGACACAACGTCACATAACGGGGATCCTTCGAACAATTCGCACTGCCCGGCTATTTAGCGAGCGACGAGTGGAAAATTTATTCAAAGTTGCACTAATGCGACGTCGTCCTCCTTTCCATGGGAAACCGGGAACGTATTTGGTGGCACAAAGGACCCCTCCCGGGTGACAATCCCTGATGTGTCGGCGTTGTACGAGATAAATCAATTTCATGGTAATCGGAAGAGCTGTTGTCTTGTTTAAATTTCCTCGGCTAATAGACGACCTATGTGCATCCCGTATAATGGCTAGTATTGGTTTTAGAGCTGATGCGAATGAATATTGGCTGGTGGCTGTCGTTGAATAGGGTTTAATGCAGATACAAGGTCGTAGTTGACAATTAGAACCGCATATTGCAGAAGACCTTTTCATTGTTGTAATAATTACACTTATTTCAACAATGACATGAATTGAAAATTGAAACAAAATTAAAATAAATTTGGAACGAACGTCACCAAAAATAAACAATATAAAATTCTGAAAAGACAAGAAATAACAGAAAAAATAAAAATACTCCACACTTTAGTTTTGGCAAAAATTAGTTCATCATCACAAAAGTTTGCTTGTAATAATTATCTCAGACACTAAAGTTATGCACATATATCGACTTACATATCTACTTATTGTTGGATAGAAACTTGTCGCCTTATTCATAAATAATAAGCACGAAGATACGTACATACTTATACATCTAATATATTATTGAATAGATTAAATATGCATATCGAAACGGAACATGCATTCTTTAGATATAGATCTCAAACTGTACAACATATAGCATAATTGCCAGAGTAAATAATATACATTTCACGGGCGATACAAACAAGACGCAAATAAATTATACTGAATTAGTGTTTTTTTATGTATCTTGTGTTAGGGATATTCAACACACTTGACGTGGCATAAACAAAACCCATGATTTTTGTGTTAATAATAAATACCACATACCATTAAGAAGTATTCCCTGTCTACACATATAGGGTAGCAAAGGTTAAACGATATATTATTAAAAATTAGCTAAAGGTATTTCACAAATCATGATAACACATAAGAACCTTGAATTATTTTATATTACATTACATATTATGTACATTATATAATGAAATTATAAACTGCGTTAGTAAATATTTAAAGGATTCTCCAATTTTTTCTAAAAGAATTACATCCACATAGTAGTTAAGAGTTTACATAAATGGTTTAATGAAGACAAAATGACATGGTATTGTATAAGTAAGCAAGACAGACGTTTAGTAGGCAAAACTGATCATTTTTTTATCAATAATATATTTGTTATTATTAATTAAGTAGACTCGTCTCTTTGAACTGTAGCACGTGCAGTTAAAGAAACTTAAAAATACTCCACACCCTACAAATATATTCACACGGATTTATGCCCAAACGCTCTACGGTTACGAACTTAGGCTGCTTTACTCAGTTTGTATCAGAAACCCTCGACAGGCAAAGCCAAGTAGACAGCGTTTACACTGATTTTCGGAAGGTGTTTGATCAAGTTGACCACTATGTACTACTTTGGAAATTACAGGTTATTGGGTTCTCACCTTCTTTGTTAGCGCTGCGTAGATCGTCTTTAATTGGGAGAGAACAATTTGTTGAATACAGCCATGTGAGATCTGAAACATTTAGTCCGACTTCTGGATTGCAACAAGGATCTAATCTTAGTCCAATTCTGTTTTACTGTTTATAAATAGCATGGCCAAAATAATTAATAACGAGCACTTAATATTTGCTGATGGTCTGAAGATATTTTGAGAAATTAGATGGATAGAAGACTGCATTAAACTGCAAAAAGATATATCAGCAGTTAATGATTGGTGTACATACAATCACTCAAAAGCAAGAAGTGTAAAATTGTGTCATATACGAGGAGCAACAGCTATGTAGATTTTACCTATAAGTTAAATGGCGAAGATCTCCAACGAGTTCAAACTATTAGAGACTTGGAAGTAACCTTCCATTGTGAACTGTCTTTTGTCGAGCATATGAACATAACAATTGCGCGCACTTACTGATTTTAACATCAGATGCCTAGCACTGCTTTATTACAGTCATATTAGGTCAAAATTGGAATACACATCCTTGGTGTGGTCTCCATTCACCGAGTTCATACGAATAACATTGAATGAGTGTAAAGGCTGTTGTGCTGGTTAAAATTGATGGATTTTATCCTGAAAGGGGACTTGATTATAATATTATGTTAGCTTAGGCTATGTAAAAGGCGTAATATGTTAAATGTGAAGTTTTTGTTTTGATTGTTAAATAACAATATTGACTGTCCGTGGCTGTTGAGTAAAATTAATCTTAATGTTCCTACATTAGAAGCCCGTTATGGATGTATGTTTAATTGTCCAAGAAGTAGAACAAACGTCACCTTTGTTGATGTGTAACAATTATAGCAAAGTTGCTGATATATGTGACGTGCATTTTAGCTCATTTAAAGCAATAGCTGCAACTATCAACAACTTTTAGAATGTTTAAATGCTTTTCTTTACTTTATTATATTTGTACAAATGTATCCCCATAGTGAATATTTAATTTATACATTGCCTGTATTTGGATTTTATCTGTAGGGAATAAATTATTGTTATACGTACGTATTGTTATTGCGTACATAAACTCCAACAAAAAGAAAACGTTGGTTTGAACAAGCCATGCACAGTGTACATCCTCAGTGAATATCACCATTTTTTATCAAATTTAGCAGCTTCTTTATTACAGTTTCCGTTTTGTATTGAAAGAACTTCGACATTTTGTTTTCTCAACTTTTATTTTCATATAAGCTTCTTTTTCGCAATTAATATCAAATTTCCACATCCTACCTATAAGGTTCAAAATACAATTTTGAAGAATATGTTTTTTCATACCATAATATAAAATGACATACTTAACGCTTGAGCGATTCTGTTTTTGGAGAGATTTTAGAAAATAGATGATATTACTGATGCAGCTTTTATGCAACTAAGCGAAGTGTATTCTTAATTTACAAAATTCCAGGTAGATTCCTGTCGCAAGAAATGATATACGTGCTAAAAACCTACTATTTAGAATTCCTGTGAATATTAAATAGCACAATATTAGCTCAAAATATTATCATTGTAATCTCAAAAAGGAAAAGAAACCTGGATCTATTTTCGTTCTGCAATTTGCGAATAAAGTACGTAATCAAAGACATGAACACGCATTAGAATACTAAATAATTAAAGCAATTCCATTTGAAAAAAATGGAAATGCTTCGTGGACGTTCCAATTCCACTCCATTTTTCTGGAACTCCTACTCCTTCTGCTTACAATTACTTTCATATTTGTGAATCAGGAGACACCAGCAAGGATTCTAACAAACTTTATACCGAAGAAAATAGGACGGAATGTATCAGTAACGAAATGAGCCTAGCTTATCTTTTAATAGATCGTTGAGAATATAGCATACATATTCAAGTTTACTCATTAAAAGCTATAAAATCAGAGCATGGGATCTTATCTTTAAGAAAAAGCATAAAATAATAAATAATGCTAAAATACAATATTAGTATAGCCGATATATGAATATAGTATAGCTGATTATTCCTTGAGATTGCACAGGCACTTATTATTATACACGCGTGCATGTAGATATAGTTCGGCATAAATGGCCTTGTTACATTTCACCTGCATTTTCCATTAACAGCACTGTTATATTGGCTCATTTTATATATTTTTTTAATTTTTTTTTCCATAATACAGCAGTTGCATAGAAAGCGTCAATATAAATATATAAAGTACTGTGTAATGGTAAGTTACATTTTAAAAGGAACAGTATAAAGGAATAAAATAAAAATATAAGGACAAGACCAGAAAATAAAACAGAAGCACTAACAAACAAACATTTTACATGGCTGTCAGGGCTGAACGTGACTAAAAAAAGATGTACAATCACCTAGTCAGTAAGTAACTTCTTAGGTTCTGTTTTGAATGTCATTTTATTCGTATTCGTCATTCCTTTCAATTTTATAGGAAATGATTAAATATTTTTGGAGTCTTCGTAACCACACTAACTAATAGATGTTTTTCGTAGTTTGTGGAGGAAAGCAAATAACTGTTTGATGCTCTTGTCTTGTAGTTATGTAGGAGCTCTGTTATGGGCACGATTTGTAATAGATCAAGTATTAGAAAATTGTATTAGATTTACTTAAAATTTATGCACTTAAAACAACGGTAGTGCATTACACTGAGCAACTTTGTAAAAAGTGTCTTAATACTACTAAATAGGTACTTCCAAATCAAACTTTCGTTTGTTTATTAATATGTCACCCCTTTAATAGTTTCTGTTAGAATATATTCTGCAAAGAGTGTGAAAAATTGTCGTGTATTTAATCAAGGAAGATTCTAGGAGGGTAACATTGAAATCAGAAGATTACTACATATATTCCAACAAACAACGATTGCTACTGAGAGATCTTTATGTAGGTACGTATATCTTACAATAACGCTAGCTTTTAACGACAATTTAGGAGGTGCAAAATTATGCTACTTTGTTAAAACAAAGTCACCTGCTGATTTTACAATTAGATATAGTAGATATATTCTTAACACAATTTGTCAATAAAAGGTTAGTACAAGGTTATTTCAAAATTTCGAACAATATTTCTTTCTGTGCACGAAATGCAACAACGGATGATCCCCGAGAGATAATCCCACATCAAAACCTCGAATGAAGATAGGCAAAACAATGCACCAATGTTCACAGATATCACACACAGCGCACAGCTAAACGTTGAGATCTTCCCGGCTAAGTACCTAATTATAATAGTCTTTCCAGCTCAACTGGAGATCGATTTGCAATACAATAAATTTTACTGAATGGACGGTGGTAAGTTCACTATTATTAAATTTAAATATCTTTTCTCCGCTTTTAAAATATTGAAATCGTACAAAAGTAGCTTTGCCTATGATTATTTTTAAATGATTTTCTGTAAACTATTTATCAAAATCTTTCAAAAGGACAGCAGCGGCTTGACGCTTTGGCTGGGCAGTAACCTGAGCAGCCTACCCAAAATGTCATCAGCTCATCAGCAGTCGCCGCTGCAAAAGGGTGTCGTCAATTTTGGGTTAAATTTTGTCTTTAATCATTATATTATTATGACCGACATATCATTTGAAAATAGTACGTGTTGTTATTTCTAAATGATTATTTATATACATGTTCCAAGTACAAAAGAGTCCAGTACGAATCCTTCTGACAAACCTCTTTCTATTAAGCTATTCAGAAACGATTAGATTAGATTAGATTGCCTGTTTCGTATTGGGCATTACTAACGATGATATTATTAACTTCAGAGCCACTCCTCTAACACTTGGTATTTCTAATTTGCTAAAGAGTTTCTTTTTTATACTTAACGCTATCATAGACTTTTTTAATTACATAAAAGCACCCAATGTTCTTTCGCTGTTATTTAAACAATGTATAATTTCACTCATTACTTGGTACACTGCTTGCTACCCTTTATATAGTCGTCCTGGTTTTCATTTAATGTGTTTCATTTATATATAATCTATCAAAGATATGTTTCCAAATATTTTTGAAAAATGGGACATTAATGATGTTAATCTTTAACAATATTAGCGATAAGCTGACGCCAATTAGAATATCGCTACACCAGACCATAGGATTTGAAAAAAAGAAATCAAGTTCAGTTCAGTTATCTGTCTAAGCATCTGTGATATGTGTTTACTTGTCGGATAACTTTGTAAGGCATTTATCACACTATCATACGCCTACATTGTTTTGTCCGTATATCTTTTTGTCCCCTTTTGTGTCGGTTTTCCAGTCGTTCGTGGAGAGGACAAGTTCTCTTAGTCGTCTTATCGGATCTCGAATCTATCGCCGACCGAAAGGTGATGATGCAGCAAATAAAATGGTTGTATAATATGAATAGGTAATACGAGAATGTAATGATATGCAACGCCACGCCTCTGCCAGAGGATTGGTCGGCGTCTAGTGGAACGCAGGTGGGGTCTAACATGCGATCATTTACCGGAGTCCGCTCGGTAAAATGTGGCCGCACCAAAGCCAAGATCTTTTCCACTTTTCCACGTGATGAAACTTTAAATGAAACCGATCGAATGTCTTCTTACTGTCTATGACCTGGGATCAGACACGTTTCTGCATAATTGTACACGGTAGAGAGAAACGTTTAGATGATTGGATGCACGAAGATGCATTAGCATAAATTAATAATTTCGCCGGAGTAGTAAGTACAACGGCAAAATTATTCCTACCAGGGAAGTATGGAGTCATAATGAGAGGGGAGTGATTTCGAATAGGAAAAGAAAACAAATAAAAGCTAGATAACGCTTAAGAAAGCGTATTGCTTATAAGTACTACTTATTTCAGTGGCGCTTGAGTTGGTATTAACTATGTACCTACTTACAAGATGTAGGCTAACTTTCCATTTTCTTTTAAATATGCATCGAGAAATATATAGTATTTTCGTGTATACAATGACACTCTCAAATGTATACTGAAGTATCGATACCGAAAATTCGAGAACAAAATCTTTTAGCAATATAGGTGAAACTAACTTTGAACAGCTACTATAATAACAGTGAAAATATAGGATTTTACAAGAGATTCAAAGAAGAAACGTCAGTGTTAAATATAGGCGACATAATTTGCATTATCTTGTATAGTAATATGTACTCCTACACTTTGGAAGGGCTAGCTTTTAACATACAATGAGTAACACGCAGACAATTGCAAAGACCATGCAAAATTATTGCTACAAGAGAAAATTTGGAATGAAACCAGCACAGTTGCTTACCTATATTTCTGCGCTCTTCATCTCCCAAAAGGCTTATTGCATCTATATTGCAATGTGACAAATTCCTCCTGCATGTGTCCGAACCAACCCATTTTTTTTAAATCTTTTATCGTTTCCATTACAGATTTGGCTGCCAATTCCTTTCTTATATCATCGCTTCTTATTTTTTGTAATGTACTTACCCCTAACACTCTCCGATGGTATTTTATTCCTCTTGCCCATATTCTTTTTTCCTGCGATTCTGCTAGTGTCTAATTTTCGCTTCCATGTAGAAGTATTGGTTGATATATGCTTGTGTTGGCTATTTTATTTTTTGTCCCTTTTGGTATCTCTTTATGTCGTGTGAATTTATTATACAAAGCCTAGTAGATTTATTTGCTGATTTTATTCTTGTGTTTATTTCATCGTCCATTTTTCCTTTACTATTTTTATATGTATTTAAACGTATTTAAAGCTAATAACTGAATTTGCAAATAGTTCTATGCCATGGGCATAGACACAGAAGTTCATATATATTGGTTGCGTATTGTTGTAACCTATTCGTAATTTTTCAATTTTTGTTTTGGTTCCTTTATCGCCTCATAGATTACGCATATGAATAGCAGTCAGTTCAAACGCCCCCTTGTCTTACTTCTTTCGTTGCTTCAAAGCTGTTTGATAGTTTGTTATCGCCTCTTACTGGGTTTATTGTTTGTTTGAATATACTTTGGACTGCTTGTAGAATTTTCTTGTTTACCACCTATTTCTTCATACTTTTCCAAATCTTATCTCTGCTTATAATGTCAAAGCCTTTTGCATCTGTAAGAAGACTATACATATATCTTTATTTTTAGATAATCTCTCCTCTATTACCCGTTGTATTGGGAATATATGGTCTTGGGTGTTGTGGTTCGGTATGAATCCATCACTCTGTACGTCTTCTAACTGTGGTCCTATTATTTTCCTCGTTCGCTTAACTAATATCTTTTCACAAATTGTTTGAGGTCAGCACATAGTAGTGTTGTGCCCCTGTAGTTACTGCAGTCATTTGCATCTCCTTTCTTATAGGTATGGAGAGTATTATTCCAGTTTTCCATTCTGTTGATATTTCTTTTATTTCAGCACATGGTCATTATTCGTCTCAGTTCTTCTCTTCCTCTTTTTCCTATATATTTTATTAATTCAGGCGTTACTTCATCTATTCCTGGCCTTTTCTGCTACATAATGCTTAATGCTCTCGCTTACAGATTTTTATTGCTGATATTTCCTCTCTTATTATTACAATAACAATTAATAATAAATTACGATTTAGGCTAAGAATATCTGCATTTACAATATGACCCAAAGCAATATGCTTGATTGAGGGCTTAAATGTACCTAGGCAAAGTAAGTTAAATCTAATCTTATTGTAATACAGAAGTAAATGTTCTTTCTACTTATTTATTTTGTTATGAAAACAAGTCACCCCTGATCTATAGTCTATATACGTATAAAGAACAAACGAAATTCCGACGATCTTCGAAGAGGTGGCACCCGATCTCTCAGAACACTCGAAGTTCAACACGCCTCTTCGTTGCTGCCACGAACGCAACACGGACAGCAACTGCGGACCACACGCACTAAACACGAAACATGTGTGCTTTACCAGCGTATACATATATACACGCAGTCACTCTCCATTTCTAATAAGTTATTGGCTATTTGTTTTGTTAGTTGGTCGAGCAATCGTAATCGATGCCGTAGGTGGTCTTAGTTTAGAGCAGCATCTATATGTCGCGTTTCCAAGAGATTCTCTACAGACGACTTGGTGTTTACATGCCCTTAACATCGTGAAATATCCGCTTACATTAGCTTCGCTGATTTATAGCGTCCTCGTTCTGGGTTCTAAAATAATATTTTCGGTTGTTGAGACACTAAAATCCGTTTGAAATTTCATGGAATATTGCAAAATTTGTGTGGGTAACCTGTTGGCTATTATGATGGCACATCAGTCAGCAATTCATTATAAGAAGTATTCGACAATTGGAAGCATTTTGTTTGCTCAGATTAGCCAATTTATAGACAATTCATATTAATTTTATTTTAACCATTTTGTCTACGTTTTGGATTTTGCACTAAGAAAGGTTTCTTATTACGCATTTCATTTTGAGCTAACTCCATAAAAATGGTACTTTATCAATTAGGACGCATGTCCATATGAAACCATCTCCGTTGATTTGATTAAAACCTCTGGGCTTATGGTTCTGAGAAAAAAACTCTAAATATAAAGACAAAAATATTCGGCCAAAAAAGTGACAGCCGCACGATGTGAGTGCCGATCAAAACATACCCCAAGGTTGAAGTGCGAGCGGTCATTCGTTTTTTGCATGCAAATAATGAAACACCTATCGAAATTTATTAAAAAATACTGAAGACTTACGGAGAAGGCGTTATAAGTCGAAAACAAGTTTTAGTGTTTGTTTTAAATAGTTCAAAAGTGCACGCACAGCTCTGAACGATGATCTCGGAGATGTGCGGAAAAAGCCATCAATAACGAAAACGGTTGAACATCAATTAAAGGTCGATACGCTGATTCGGGAAGATCGTCGGTTGAAAATACGGGAAATTGCCTGGCATTCCTAAAAGCTCTGTCAGTGACATCGAATCTGAATTAGGTTATCGAAAAGTTTCCACGAGATTGGTACCAACACTGTTGACCAACCAACACAAAATGCAACGAATAGCGGCGGCAATGGAGCTTTTAGCGCTATCGTCAGGAAAACTGATTTCTAGGACCTATAGTTACAGGAGACGAAGCGTGGGTACACCACCATACCCCCGAATCAAAAAGACTCGATGAGGTGGAAGCATCCGAGTTCACCAACAACGAAAAAATTTAGCAGTCTGCAAAAAGGACACTGGCAACTGTGTTCTGGGATATGCAAGGCATTTTCCTCATAGAGTTTTTACCATAGAAAGCGCGAATCAACAGCGATATTTATTGTCAAATGCTCGAAAAACTACACAACGCCATTCGGCAGAAAAGAAGAGGAAGGTTGACGAAAGGAATCAGATTGTTGCATGACAATGCAAGACCGCACACCTCAAATCAGACGAAGGTCTGAGTTTAGAAACACAATTGCAGTAACGTTATTATTAGGTTGTTTGCGATGGAAGTGATGGAATCAAAACGTGGAAAACCAGTCATCCTGTATTCTGAATACAAGTTCAACATAAAAGCAACAAAAAAACTAACTCTTCGATGGATTTGCATAAACAGAAACTGCCCAGGAGCGATTGTTACTGATGAAGTAATATCAAAAGTTATAAGTGAGAAAAGTCATAACTGTGTACCAGATATTGCAAAAAATGAAATCGATAGGTGTTTATATAAAATCAAAAAGAGAGCAAGAGATGAAATGACACCAGTATCGCAAATATATCAGCATGAGGTGATGGTTGCTAAGGACAGAGGTTTGGAGTTCCTTACAAATATTCCACAATTTACATCAGTGAAACATGCATTATTTAACGACACAAATCGCTACGCATTAGCTTGCTCCCGAAAAACCGAGAAGATATAGAGGTCCTCGAGTTTATGAAAGAGTAACTATATCATAATTGACGATGGTATGGAAAACAGGATTCTTGTATTCGCAATGGACGGAGGTAATTTATTAGCAGGAGGTTCTTGCTTCCTATTCTATGGGACTTTTAAAAACTGTAGTTCAATGTTTTGCCAATTATATACAATTCACGTGGATATTAGTAGTACAGAAGAAAGAACAAGCATCATTCCTGCCGTATAAGCCCTGCTATCCGGCAAGCAAGAGGCCACGTATAAGCGATTTTTCTTCTGATTAAAAAATAAAATCAAGAATTTCTACCAAAAAATGTATTTTGTATTTTTAAGTCGCCGCAATTAATGCTTTAAAAAAAGTTTTTCTGGCTACAGTTATCAAAGGATGTAACTTTCATTTCAATCAAGCCCTTTGGCGTAAAGTTCAAGATTGAGTTCAAGTGCTACATTAGCTCATCTGCAAGAAGATAAAGTTAAAAGAAAATTTAAAGAAAATTCATCTACCGATGGAGCTATTGCTAAATTTAATGATTATTTTGTGGATCAATGGATTTATAATTTTCGCCGAATATGGAGTTGAGATGGAGAACGGCATCGGACTACAAATTCCGTAGAAGGATGGCATAATAGACTCAACAGACGGATCGGAAAAGCATATCCCAATATATTTGAATTAAGTTCTTCAGAAAGAAATGCACTATTCTAATATTGTTTTCCTGCAAACTTATCTGTGCATAAGTACCCCTAAATGAGCGAAAAAATACTGATAGGTAGATAGGCGGTTAAAAATTGTTGTGAGCGACCTAATTGAAAATATACAAAATCTTAGTGACACATTAGACAAGCTGAAATATATCGTAAAATTATTAATTATAATTAAGTATTGTATAACATTGAGATTAGATTAGATAAACATCAATCTACATAGAGTTAAAGGTACTTTTTTGTTTTATTTTTCCCTATTCCCTGTAAAATATAAAATTGACGCACAAAACGAGAACTCAAAAACGCATTCACTTCCCGTCTATAAACTGAACGCCCGCAAGAGGAAAATATTGTGAAACACACACATCACATATCGTTATATACATATATATTTACATTTCTATGTATTTTGAAGGTTCTAATAAAAACTGTGTTTCTCCTCAATAACAATTGTTTCATTTTCTTCTTCTTTTCATCTTCTTCTTCATTTCTTTCTGTTAATAATATTAGTAAATTATAAAATGTTTACCTTAGGAGTAATGCTTATGTTCAAAAATAAATCTAAAGATTACAAAAAAAAACGAGACAATAAGTTAAAGATGTACAGTAGTACATGAATTTGATATAAATTTGTTCGTGAGTAATTTTGCACACATGTATATAAGACCTTTAAATGACTAAGGAATTTGTATCTTTAGGAATTTATATATACACTCATAAGGACATTTACTACTATTGTTGAAGAAATGGACCAATTATTCTTTTATTTCTAACAGTACTGCTGTTTAGCATCTTCAAAAGGATCTGTTATTTAGGTAATTATTTTCTTAGTAAGAGCAGTTGTCATTTTATTTTAAAGTATAATTCGTCTATAAACATATCTTACTTATTTTACTTCTTTTACAACAGAAGTACTCTTCCTTTATTTTTCTTCTAGGCGAGCATTTCATATCCTTTAATTTCTCAGCATATCTCGTTTTCATTTCATTTTTCACATTACTATCCTCTTAATTTTCTATGTAATTTTCATCAATCAAAGAGAAAATTTAATACGGCCATTGTGCCGGATTGTGTAAAAATTAATTAAAGACATAAACTAGGAAAACGAAGTGTCCAAAGAATATTTATCGCTTCCTCTACATAAAATACTTCTTATTTCTTATACCATACGAACTCACTGGCTATACATATACACTCATAGTTACTGTGCGAAATAGATTCATTTCATTTCCAATATGTTCAACTTCTTCAATTTCGGTCCGCTAATTAAATTATGATGGATGCGCCAATAAATTTTAGCGAAAAGGTAGTGGCAACGTAAGGTGACCTTATTAACGTTGTTAATACCGTACGCCATTCTACCTGGATAGAGCCAAAGTTGCAATTTGTAGCGAATGCATGACGGACCCTCTTTTTCGTATTTATCTGTTTGTGTCGGCCGATTCTGGCGCCAGCGGTCCTTTTGTCTTTAGCTTCCAGATCTAATTGCCGAACCGTGTGCGCTGATTTTATTACCGTCTTGACCGAAATTCAAGGCCACAAAACATCATTAGTGTGGTTGCGTATTGCCAACCAACATATGTATAGTTAAGCTTCTGCTAGAAAAGTAAGGGGCGAAGTCAAACTATAGTTTACACTTTAGAAATTCATACAAGGAATACATAACATATTCTTCAGGTTATGTGAATTGTCGCCAAAATTATAATTGAGAAAAAAGTGGGAATGCTTTTGACTGGGTCTACGATTTATTATATGTTATTGTATTCTGGCAAGAGGAGCACGATAACAGTATGTTTGCATTTCTACAGTATGGCCGAGTGGAGCTTTTTCAGATGAGGACATAGTTATGCGATCGAACTTCGGTCCATTGAAAGACTTCACGAAGGTTATCAATTTATTTTATAAGGAATTCACCACTTGTTGCATTTCTTCACTGGGATAATTACTGAAAGTTTAAAGAGTAGCTTTATACACCGGGTAACACCAATGGTTGCACTTGAAGCCATCCAGTGGTTGCCTTTCTCAGCAATATGATTTTATGTTGGCACATCAGAAACAGTTGCCGATAGACTTCTGATGTGTCACCAATTTTACATCAATTTCATCGAACTTTGAAGTTGATGTATTTGATAAAATAGGTAGTGGGATAAACAGCTGACCAGCCGACAGAAAATAATTTGTGAAATCACCATAACTGCTTTTTATTTTTAATAAGATCTCTTGAAACGTGATTTTAGAATTTTACGAATGCGGTTACAAAGGTGTAAAGATTTCGTATACAATGTTCATTTTAATATCTATAAATCGCAACTAATAATAAGCAGGCTTTACATTTGTCTATAAAATTATCTATTTAAGGGGATAATAAAATATTTAAATTTAAAATATTTTGTTTTGTTTACTATTGATAAACTGTACATAAATTTGTTGGTTATGTTTTTGTATACAAAAAGATCGTTTTAGGGCATACCGCAAATAAAATATTTCTCAATTTAATATTTTTTTATTTCATATACGGTTATAATTTTGTGTAATAGATTCGTTCCTAAAAATTATATTACAAAAACACGAATTCAAAATAACAATAAACACTGACACTAACACACTTTTAGGAATATTGTTTCTTCGCTACTTAAAAAATGGAATATTACCATTTTATCTAAAATATTAGGACGTTTGCCACACAGGTGCGAATCAAAGATCTTTAAATTACTATCTCTAAAAATAGTAATTTGATTTACATTATAGCAAAAAGTATAAGTTTAAGTATTTAACACCAGTAAAAAAATAAAAAATACCCTTACCACCTCGATGAGTGAAGAACTCCTGGATACGTATTTCGGCAACTAAGTTGC
>JARFOC010000316.1:0-20084 GCA_031763485.1 Osmoderma eremita | reverse complement strand
GTTCTTCACTCATCGAGGTGGTAAGGGTATTTTTTTTACTATTTTAAGCCACCGTATCCTATTTTGTATTTTGTATTTAACACCAAGGAACTATTTGACTCCAGTTGAGACTGATATTCCCTTAGAGACGCTGTTGCTCATCTTTATGACGGTACTATTATTAGAGTTAAGTTCCTTAATGATTGCCGTAATGTGCGGATTTAGTTTTCGACTTCACGATAATCTTACATACATTGATAAGCTTGACTATGTCGAATGCTTTTACTACATCCATGAAGCACATGAAGGCACCTTTGTTAAACTCGATGCTTTTTCTTTAATTATTTGACGCAAAATAAAAATTTCGTCAGTCGTGGATCTATCCTTTCGACCCTATTGTTCTTCACCGATACCTGCTGACGCTACATTCTCCGCAGTAATTTTTATGAAGAGTTTGGTGATTGAGTTTGACGAGACTTATGCCCCTGTATCCGCTTGATTACGCCTTTTTTTAGTTTTCGGAAGTATATCTAATTGCTTAATTTGTTTGTGCATATTGTAAAGTGACTGGGTTATAGCAAAACGAATACAGGTAAAAATCTGTGTTCAAAATATTTCATTGCATCAAATTTTCAACTTTTTCTTACAGAAAACTACACCGCTATATTTACTTTCTTGAATGAATATTTAATATTCTTCAATTTATAGATATTCTCTGTATTATGTCTGTTACTTTAATTCTAAGTAGTCGATACTCGTTCTTAAGTGGTGGTTATTATTTTGGAACAACAGATCGAAAAGATAGGTCTGTATTCTTCTTCTTCAATAGCATGCCAATTTAATGGAATAGTTGAATAAAAATCTTATACATTTTTGCCTGGTTTGCCTTGCTTTCTGTTTCTTTTGCTTTCTTACCAATTTCTTCTTAATACCTTCACAAAACCTCGGATTAACGGATCAATGATCACAGAGCTTTAACATAAAGAAAATACTAACATAATGTAAGAGAACATATGAAACACTGATTTAAAGACAGTTGTTATGATAATACAAAACTACACAGAAACGTCTACTCTCCATCAGCTATCAAAATCACGCAGCTCTATAAATGATTTCATCAACACTTCCGAAGCGTGTACAAATAAGTTCACCATCCCCATTTTAGCTCACGCCTGCCACTCAAGCAAAAGTTAAATGATTTTCGAATAGCTGTCGAAATTTTTATGACCTAACCAATACGCAAGCTGTTATTATCGAATATTACCGAACTTGCATAAATTCCCACAATAGCACCAACTGCCTTATACAGCGTAAAGATAATTTAATAATTATTTACCGCCGCGACCAGAGCATTAATCTTTAATTTCTTGTCTACTTAATTGCGGCACCTCCTACTTCTGATCGAGCTGCTTGCAATATGCAATGGACAATTTGCTGTGAAGGATTGGACGCAGTACATACTTCACATGTATCATATGCATACATGCAAGCAAACGGAATTTGTAGTAGCTTTGCTGCTTTATTACTATCGGTTGAGGAAAGTGGTCGGGATTGGTGCAGCACGTTATTAAAATTCCAGATACGCCAAGCTTTTCATAAAACTGGTCCCGTGTATGAGCAGTATACGGGAAGAGGTAATTGAGCCTTCTCATCGCATAACGTTCACTAACAATTACACGAAATTGCTTCTTGATTAGACAGAATGGTTACCAACTGAACAACTAATTGTCTGCGCGCTTATACTAGGAAATCAAAAAAAAAGTTCGATAAGTGGGCTATGACGTGAGTCAGTATATCTACCTCGTTAACTCCAGAGCTAACCGGACGAAAGAAACTATCAAAATGTCATTTGGCCGGTAACAAAGAGCGTCCGGTGCGCCTATGATTGCTCCCCCTGGCGGCGATAATTGTAAAAATCGCCGCGTTTATGCGCTGGTATTTAAAATAACCAGCTTCCATCACTGTATATGTTTAAATAATTGTTTGACCAACATGTTTATTTAAGCCTCGTTGGTAATTTGTTCTGTTTAGAGATCGTGAGAACTTTATCTCCTGTCATATCTCGGAGTGTTAACGAGATTATTTAATGGATACACGCCGGAATATTGTCGCATTTAATTGCTTTATAATGTCTGTATATGAGTAGTAGGAACGTTAAATTTTTTTGCGTTTTCTGCCTTCAAGACATTGTTGGTTAAATTGTCTAGCTAGAACCGGCGCGAGAGTCTTTTGCAGGAAATCCTAAATTCATATTATTAGCTCTCACGTCAAATTAGCAAGCGTAGACAGAAGTCTAACATTACTTAAAAGATAAGCATGTAGAAGCCACTTTGAAAAATTCTTAAGCTTCACATTCTTAAGCTTACTACCTACACACTTATACCGGGCTATTTGAAATCCGTAACGTGGCATTTGCTCTAATGATTGCTTATTGAGTGGACTGGTTGTTATTCGTACGCTCTTTTTTGATTTTTCGGCATTCATGCACGTTAGCTTCTTTAAACAAATAATAGGAGCACAAAGCGAACACAATTTCACGTTTTCGATCTTATCGAAACGACTTTAAAAAACCTTTACATGGAAGAAAGACACAAAAAGCAACGTGGGGTTTATACTAAAATCATAACATTATAAATAAGTGCGTTCGGTAGAGGTCGTCTAGGTTTTTTATTTTGGTTATAAAATGCCATATGTGCACTTATCTGACCAATGTCTGATTATTTTCGAAAATACCAAATACTTCAAATGAGCAAAGTTATATCACGGTATCTTTAAATAATAAAAATACAAGCAATATTAGATAAAATGACCAGTGGTCCATCTCACTCATAGTACTTAGAGTAAGATAGACCACACATGCGGGAGATATGAGCCAATGGTAAAGATAAGATGAAATAATGCAGAAACGTTTTTTATTCTTAAACAAGTTAAGTTTAGAAAAATATTTACGACTTTTTCTCCCGCTAGAAATAAAATATAGAATGTGGAAAATAGAAATTCCGAAATATATAATTTGACACCAAAATTAGTGAACTAATGAGCCCAAATTAAAGAAACGTCTTTATATAATTAATAACGATATTTTAATATCATGAACGACTAGAAGATAAGCCAACGCCTTATTTATACGAATCTTGTATACAGACAGTGAAAGAGAAAAAATTTATACCCGTTTAAAGGAATGAGTGCCGTACAAAATTTCACGTTTTTAGGTGATACACCTACCTCACAAAATCTATATGTGTGCAGCGCCATCTACCCCCTCAGCACCTTAAATCATCCTCACGACCGACCAATTATTAGCTAGAGGCTTTCAATACCAACTATAAATTATAAATGCAATCGGAAATACTTACGCAATGCGCTATAAATTATCACATGATATAATTTATTTATACTTCTAACTGTAACAACGCGTACAGAATAGCACTATGTCAAACAATATTCGTCCTTCAATCGGCTATGTAATATTGTTAGTAAAAAATGCAAAACATGTAGTTGAAGCTATAAATTTTGTATGTATTTTTACTACAAAATTCACACTACTGCTCCGTCTTAATATTTGCTACAAGGATTTCCCTTAGTGCCTGATTATTATTCATTTTCAAACAATTTATACACCTCTTGATAGAACAAAATAGTATATGATTCACCATGCCAAATTCCACGTAAAAGTTTAATTTTCTAAACAGAGTTTTCAAGATGAGAATATGAGATTAGGAACATTCATGTTTATATCGTTCCAAATTGTGCTTTTATTCAATGAAATTTCTTCATTTCCGCCATAATCTACTTACCAACGTGTACAAAGGGAAAGTAGGTGGTAGAGAATAGCATTTATGTTTCACATGTGAATATATCCATAAACGTTCGTATGTGAACATATACCCAGCATTTCAGTTTTCACAACAGCTGTAGCAGTAACACCCTCATTTTTACCTCGTCGATAAATACACATATTGATATATACATTTGTAAGTACATACATACATCCATACATAAGCTTGACATACTTTTCACGTATGCATCCAATGTCACCACACATGCGTCGCGTACCAGCCAGCCTTTGTAGAGGAAATTGCAGGGTTTAGACCCGTAATTCCCAGCTCTGTGGGATCCGGCACCCGGTTCCACTCTCTCTCTCCCCGAAAGGGTTTCCTTTATCTACGACGGAAGTGCCCGTAAATTGAATTAATACGTAGCAATTACAAGGGCTATTCTTCGTCTTAAGGAGCATTTAGGTCGCGGCGGGAATCCTTTCGGAGAAGGACGTGTGTTATATCATTACCTCTCTTGGTGGTTTCACGTGGACAACGGTTATACACTAACGCATCTGTTCAGTTCGAGTTTCATCTGCGCGTGGTTCTAGTAACGGATTGAAATAATACATGTTTCAATCCGTATTTATTGACTGGTTGCGAGTTAACCAGAAGCCAGCAGAAAGACCAAGACTATTTTTTTCCATTTACTTATTATTCATGGTTATACACCATTCTGCGGTTATGTGATAGAGAAATTATTTCTTTACAAAAACTCACACTTTGAGCCATTTGTACAAAACAAATTCAATAAAAATTCAACATTAAGCACATTCGTCAAGCGGGGTAATACCATTCCTAATATACTCACCATATACACTGCTGGCCACGACAGAGCTTGAATCCTACTAGCAATGTAAAATATCGACATAGTTGCCACACCGTTATACTTATACATATCTATATATGAATTGCTGGTACGGCGCATGAGGCCAGTATCGAACAGGCGTTGTATGGAGGTTGTGTGCTTGTCGAAGAACACAAGGCATATCAATAACGTGAAAAATGCGAGATATTACGCAAATAAATTGCGATTGCATTTTTGATCTTTGCGTAGTATTTTAAAACGTTTCAAGATTGTATAATATTGTAGCACAAGGAAACCAAAAACGGACTAAGACTATATTTAGAGACAGCAATGCATTAGACACACGCTTTTAATGCGCAACATCAAACTCAAAATTTATAATAGCGGACAATGTAAAAAATAGAAGAGGCATTTCTATAGAATCTGAAATATTATCGTAAATAGGATACCAGGACACATTCAATATTGAAGTGAATGAAAATCTAATACAACGAAATAAACGAAAATATACAACGACCGACCACTTCCTCTGCTGTACTACCAGAGTAATACCATTTCATTATCTGGACCCTTTCCTCGGTAGTGAAAATCATTCTATTATAAAATTTTGACAAAAAAGCCAAAATAATAAATTTAATTTAATGGATTTCAAAAGTAATAATGTAAATAAAGAGAAAATATTGTTGTAAATTAAATTTATAAATTCCGAAAAGAAAACTCTCAAAGTAAAAGACGCTTGAGTAACGTCAATATAAATAGTATGCGCGAATGACCGCTGTTACGGGCATACTAAGCTAACTGCTACAACGATAACTCCTAGTATTCTATGCACCCCACCAGCGCAGAACTACTGCATTCGGGAGATTGTGTCGGTAATACGTGATCCGCGATATGACATCGCTGCTTGAAAAAATATATTACTTATAGACGGCTTTAAAGTTTAGAACTGGCCAGGGCTGTATATACAGGAAGCGATTAATGTGGTAATAGGAAACCACGACTTTTAAGTGGTCGAGTATAAAATAAATCCCAATAACACCGACAAAGTTTTTGTTTCACCAAATACTCAAACAAATCACGTCCTTGCTCCGGGCAATACCGAAGGTCATGAAAAAGGAAAATCAAAATAAATTTAAAAATACACAAGCGAGAGATAATAATATCCAGTGAAAATGAAATATTCAGCAACGCATGCCAGATTAACAGTTCGGAAATACTAAATTCAGATTTTAGTTTGGTGCACTATATGCCAGTGTTTAGTGTGGTGTAGTGTGCTGTGCGTACATTCTGGTTTTTCAGCATGCGAAATATACACAAAACCTAATAATGTTAGAGACATATCTACAATCCGCAGCAAGAGTGCATACGAAACAGTCCACATGAACATCAGGACTGCGGTGCCAACACTGCCCGCTTGCGTATCTAGGGAAGGGGAAGCCATCAACACGCCCATGTACTGAATGGGCAAGCGCGACGTTTTTTTTATACATACATCTCGCTCCTATTGGCAGAGGTTGATTTTCCGACCGTGTATGTTTATTGTATATGGTAAATCTGAAATTACAGTAATATTTATTTTAAATTTATCATGCTTAATTGATAAAATAACCTAAAAGTTCCATTAGTTTTCCAATAAAAATCAAAAAATAAAATACAATATGGCGATCGTTTGGAAAATTCTGCCTTACCTCAGCATGTGATGTCGGATAAATATCGCGAATTATCATTTTCTACATATATATATAGATATCTATTCGTGCAATTATATTATTATCGCACAGATTTACAGGTAAATTGCATCATGTGTAACACACTCAAATATCCGTCGAACGTGTAGGTAACTATCTACCCACATTTAACCGCAATTCCATCGTTATATCGCACCTTTGAGAACGATAATCAAGTTTTTGTGATCAATGTATGAATATACGCGCAATAAGATCATTTATTGTTCACTGTAAGAAGGCGTGAGATTTCTTACACCATTTGTAACGAGATACGTATAGAGCAAAAACAGAAATAATTGTAAGAGTGATCGGTGATTTTGAACTTATGGTAATTTGCATTTGTAAATATGTAGTAACGTAATAATATAATTGACAAAATTCTTATAAATTTGTTTGGTGGGAATGAATCAGCAATAAATATGCCTTTAGGGCTACTTATTCACACTGCGCATTTTACGAATATGTACTTCCTTTAAAGGATAGGTGGTGAGATCACAAAAGTCTAAGATACGATTTGTTCCGTACTTGATATTGCAAACCCCAAAAGAATAAGGCTTTTGTGGTCAATTATTTTAAAACGCGCGCCAATAGCTTCAGGGATACCAACAGTACCTACTGTAGAGTATCTACGATCTAGGGTGACGCATGAAATGGAATATGAATTAAAAGTCTTAGTTAACAAAATGTCTTTTTATTTAAAATAAGGTATAAGTGTGCGCCTCCAACTACAGATCAGAAGTGGGGTCAGCCAAGATAGATCACCCAGGATAACCCAGGATTAACCAAGATCAACAGATAGGAACGTGTCATAACCTAGAATCGAGAGAGGTGCCAAATGGACAAAGAAAGAACTGAAGACGATTTTCAAATATTTCAAAGGGATTTGCTGCTAGAGCAGAACGATGAGGCAACAGCAGGTTAGTAATACGCAGATACTGAACACTATTTCTGGTGTATTAAAACAAAACTCCAAGTTGATTCAAATATTGCAACATTTGCAATTAAATGTGACTAATAGAAATAGTTCGTGTGAAGGAGTGCAGAATTACAACGTTATGCCCAATCTGAGTAAGAACATTGACTACTTTGATGGCGAACGAGGACCAGTTGAGGCATTAGAATGGTTGAGCCAGCTACAAACAACAGCAAATCTCCATCGTTGACCTTCGGCTTTTATGTACGTAACGGCGAGATCACATCTAAAAGGAGCTGCTAAATATTGGTAAATTGGTGACCCAGATGTTAAAGATTGATCAACATTTCAGACGGTATTTAAGAAATCATTTCTTTTTGAAAAGAGCACCACGGATTTGTGGAAAGAAATGAATGGCAGATTTCAGCAAAACAAAGAAAATACTACCACGAGAACGTTAAATTCTGTCTATAGTTGGAGCTGCCATTCCATGAAATAAAAAAACAGATCGTCATCGGATTGTGGTCGAGAGATCTTGCAAATTATTTTCTTTCTCGTTCACATTAGTAATATTGATGCTCTGTTCCAGGATATTCTAGTATATGAGCGAGTTAACACTGCAAGAAGAGGATGGATATCAGATAGAGATCAGTGTAGACCGACAAAAATCTGGATATATTAAGAAAGTTATGAGGACTGAACCCGCAGGTGAAGAAAGAAACGAAAGACCAAACCAAGAAGCTAAGGAAGGTCCTATGTGTTACAACTGTCATGGCAAAGGTGTTGCTAGAAATTGTAGCCAGCCCAAGAGAGAAGTTAGGTGTTAGGACACACTTCCCCAGGCGCTGTCGTCAAACTGAAGATGACCCAGACGATACTGTCAACTCTACTGCCAATATGGTCAATTGCAATAGGATCAGTGACCCTATTACTTTAAAATTCACTTTATCCACTATCGATGTAAACAATTGCATTTGTAACTCTGTGATTTAAGGGCTAATTGACACTGGTTGCCCTATAAATTTACTGATTTATATCTGTGATATTAATTTATCACAGATAGAGAGAACCTCAATTCAGGCTGAATATACAGGTATAAACGGTTCGAAATTAAATATTCTTGGAATTTGTACTCGATCCATTTTCATTGATAATGTTGAGCCCGCAGTAGTATTTCATATTGTACCTCAGCATACCATGTCATTTCATTATATTTTTGGTAGAGATTCTATTCTTAAGAGCAATATTGTAATTGTGACAAAAGAAGCCGATTGTTCTAACTTTAATTTTAATGTATTAGGTGGAATCCTTGGTGTGGAGTATGAGACAACTAATGATGTAAGGGATCGACTGAACTTGAATGACAGATTGCCGTTACAAGTTAAAGACCAGGTTATAGGTATGTATGGAAAGCATTTGGATGAGTTGGAAAAAGCCGATAAACCCTCACACGACTTTTTTACGTCGATCAAGGTAAAACACGAACAGCCTATCACCTTTAGACTACGACGAATTTCTTTTCCTGACAAGCAGAAATTATCTCAGACCCTATCAGATTTGCAACAAAGAAATGTTATTCGACCTAGTGACTCCCCTTATGCTAGTAACGTAGTTTTAGTTAGAAAGAAGAACAGTGAAATTATAATAACACGCAAGTAATAGGACACATGCATTGTTCTGTGGAATGCGCTTTTCTCCCTTATAAAAATTAATGAAATTTGAATCTACAAGAAACTGGTATTTTGAACATAGTAAAGGAAATTATTACCTAGTCCCTTGACTAGGCAGAACCTTTTCTGCTTCATTATTTCATCAACATTACATTTCAGCGTTTCAGGTTTTATCTAGAAAGTAATATAAACTTTATTCGATTTAGTGTTATGGTAGTGACTTCCACTCTGTTGTTCACCAACGCCTCCATCCCAAGTAGCACAATAGGTGTCTGGGAACGTAATTACGACTATTAAAGTAATTTATACAAAAAAGTAATATTTATAGTCGCGATTACGTCTAAGCTACTTCAAATACGTTCCAGTCTTGGTTTCAGTTACTTTGGTGCTTATTGGGATCGAACTTACAACTTTAAAACTTATAAATGGAGAATGAAAAACATGTACATATATGGGCAGCAAAATTCCAAGATATGCATTTAAGTATGTAAGCACGCATTAATTTTTAAACCTACGCTAAATGAATAAAACACTATTTTATTTAGGTACACTTTTTTACACAGAGAAAAATCCGAGTAGCAAATATTAACACGGCCCAGTAGTATGAATATTGTAGTAAAAATAAATAAAAACTTATGTACTTTCAACTATACATTATTGTTCCTTCACAGCTCCCAATCTTATTTTTTCAAGACTTAGCTATATTTTAGCTGTCATTTAAAGATAAGTTGTGCTATCAGCAGTAGAAATGAAATTGGACTTTCAAATTTCCCGAAAAACTTTTCAGTAAGAAAATTAGCACTGGTTTTTATGGTAAAGAAATACCTAATTTTTCATTATACATCCGCATTGTAAGTCGAGCTTTAGCGAAAATTTCCGATAAATACGAGAAATAGACATTCTATTATTCCACATATGTTGCATATGCATGTCATCTATTTTGCTAAGATTGCATTTACATACCCACGCAGTATGCTAGATTTTCTAATTATAATAACAAAAAAATCGAAAGAACTGGTTCATTTTATATTCGTTAATAATTTAGAAGATTCTATAATGACAATGGATTTCTTTTTACAATTTTTCCATCGCCAGATTCCATAACTTTTACATCATCCCCAGATAGAATTACGTAGTCGTCGAACACGTGTCCTTTCTTCAATAATTCATACGTGTATAAATCACGAAATATGCACAAAGAGAAATAAATGGATTTATGTACCTACATGAATGTTCTTGGACGTGTAGAGCGTACGTAGAGTCCAATAAATCTCTCGATAAAACGTTGAAAGTTTCGTAGAGATAGCGAGGGTATGGACGTACATATTTATTTATGGATATTTTATTTATGGACACCGCTTATTTTTCGATTTGTCCCGTACTGACCGACCCACCGAGGCTCCTTTTTGTTTGCGCGAGTCGTCGCGGGGTGGCCGAAGTCGCATATGTCATCCCACAATCCGCCGCAGCAGTCGAGTATTTCATATTTTATTCATCGCACTTCTCATCTTGCTTTACTCGGCGATCTCCGGGCTCCTTTTGTTTCGCGTACGACATAAATCATTACCGATGTGGGTGGAAAATTCACGCAAAATTCATTATTCATATAATCGTAAACTACGGAAATAAATACGATCCCATTGGGCGGGATTAAATATTGATGTCCTAATTACGTAAGCGGTGAAATTAGAAGTTGATTTATTGTAGTTATAGAATCTGTTTTTTTTTTGCTCTTCTAAGAGCAAAGTGGATTCCGCGCTGGAAGATTTTGCATTGATATCTTCAGCATTGTGGTTTTTTACTTAACCTCTCAAGATCGTGTCAAGGTTCATATTTGTAAAAACATCACATTGCATTGTAATTTAAGAAAAAAACTGACGGTTATAATACGTTTTCTGCATTTATACTGTTTTTCACTCAGTAATTAAATAATAGCGTTTTTTTTTAAATTCTCTACTTAATATGAATATAGCCCAATAATAATTATCATACTATGACAAGATTAACTTCTATACCTCCACATAAATACCTCCACATAAATTCCTCATTTTTTAAGTATTTGTTACCTATATTACCATACCGAAGCATAATTACTGCCCTAAACAATTAAAAACTCCGGGCATAATTTTAATACCTAAGCCTGGATCTAACAAAAGTTTCTTCAAACCGCCCAATAAGATTATTATCCGTAATTTCAAAAGTATTGCATAGAATAAATACTGACCCACATACAGAAGAAGGAATACCTCAATATCAGTTTGGATTTCCTGAAAATCATTGGACAATTCAGTAGACTCATCGTATAAGTCATGCAACAAATTGAGCATTGGAAAATAAAAAGTATTCCGAGATGTCACCAAGGTGTTTGATAATCTGTGGTATTATGCCTTTTATATAAAATCAAAGAATGCCTTCCTATAATCTACTTTCGTCTGTTGAATTCTAATTTAAATGAGAGGGAATTTAGAACTAGAGTTAACGAAAACATACCTGAAACCCTTGCCTTCAATTCTAGAGTTCCTAAAGGTATCGTCAGTTCCAATCTTTATGGGTCTTACACTACTGATCTTCCAAAAACACCACCATTGGTACATTTGCAGACAGCAGTCATCGTAGCTACCAATGAGAATCCAGTCAAAGCTTCAAAGAGTTTACAAACTTATTTGAATGAAATAGAATCCTGGATAAGAAAGTTAAAGAATAAATTACTGAAGAAAAATCACAAGTCCATTTCACCCTCAAACAAGATCACTGCCCCACCTTTACACTTTAATAGTAAAGCACTTCCCACATCTGCGAGTACTTAACATATAAGAATTATATTGGCTTATAAGAAGGAAGTGCAAGTTGTCATCGGAAATCAAAATTTTCCTATACAAGACAATTATCAAATCAATCTCGTCTTGTGGAATATATCCCTGGCGATGTACTAGTAAGTAAAATATAGCTATCATTCAAAGAAGCTAGTCAAAAGTGTTACGAAAGCTCACTGACGCCCCAAGTAAGCTTCAAATCCAACCAATCTGTGAAGACCTACCATAACCCGCCTTATGTGACGGATGTCATCAAAGAATACAGAGTAAAACATCACAATAAGCTGGAAAGTCACCCAAACGATTACCCACCACTGGAACCATATGTATTTAAATATAAAAATATTGAAAAGAATCTGACCAACTGATCTTTGAGGGAAATACTGAAAACTCGTCACTGGGGAGCCCCCAGAATGCTTTTATGATTCTCATTATAATAAATTTTTTTGTTAGATTCATACTTTATTATAATTAAATATGCCGATAAAAGACTGGCACATAACTTGGAGACCTACAAAAGGCCTATGGCAGTATCCTTCTTTCGGAAATGTGCAAAATATTAATGAAGTATACATAGCCGCTATGCGGGATCTGTATTCCGAGAATACTAGTTGCGTTGAAATCGGAAGAATGCTGTCTTCTAAATCAAAAGTTGATAAAGGTCTAAGACACGGCTGCTGTGACTTAAAGACTGGCGAAATAAATGTCGGAGTATATTTGGAGAATAAAAGTATAGATTAAGACCGACATCCTATATTCACTCAATTTTGCAGACGACCAAATGATTGTTGCACAGAATGAAGACGACAAATATTACATGTTGAGAAAATTCAATGGGGTCTGCAAATAAATTTTAAAAAGACAAAATATAAGGTAATAGGTGGAAAAGGAAACGAACTGATAACCGAAGATGGGTCTATAGTTAGGTGCTGCCCAACCTATAAATATTTATAAGACAAGTTGAGGAGGGAGTGACGAAAAATCAAGCAGATTTTACGAAAAGTTGCAATAGAACAGTTACACTCAATTATTTGGAATAAAAGTGTTACAAACAACGTGTAAAGAAGAATATAAAAGACGATAGGTAGGCGCCGAGGTATAGGAACTTACAGAACGAAACGAGACAAAATTAAAAGTCATGAAAATGGATTTTCGGAAACGCAGTTGTGGTGTGACCCGAACCGATAAGATTAGAAACCAAACAATCAGGGAAGAAATTGTTGTAACAATTGATATTCTCGACACAATTAAAAGTAGACGTCTGAATTGGTATAGTCATCTAAGAAGAATGCCGAAAGAAAGATGACCTTTAAAAATATGGAATTGGAGCCCATCTCAAAATCGAAGGAAAGGAAGACCAAAACCCTCCAGGAAAGGTGGAGTGAGTTATGCAATGAAACATAGATATGCAAAAGGAAGACTGGCTTGATAGAAGAAGATCGAAGCTTGGATACGAGGGACTCCGGATGGTAGAATTTTACTTGCGATTTAACAAAAAAAAACAATCATGTGGATTTGAGTTCTAACTGAAGACCCAATACGTTTTAACAAACTTTAGTTCTCCTTTGTATTTGGAAAACGACGAGTAGGTTTTGTTGTATTTTATTGCCCTACAATCATAAATCGAATCATTCGGTCTTATCGACCAGCTAATGCTGATTGAAGAGTGGGAGTGTCGTTGTGAAACAAGTAAGGGAGAATGTTAAAAAAAACTAAATAAGCGCGCAGTGCGTGCTAATGATTGTATCTATGATTAGATAAGATAACGCATACATATGTTTAGAATTAATCTGTTGAAATTGTAGTGACATTATCCTACCTTCTATTTTACATACGAAGTTTTCCCTTATTCACCAGCACAGAACTATTCTTATGTTTGCTCAGATACAAGTAAATTTTAGGTATGTGTATGCATTTGCATATTCAGTAGTAGGCGTTGTGATAACGCAAAAACTTCATAATTTCAGATTTACATTTCTGTAAAAACGTGCCTCGGCCATTCTCGAGCCCTCATCTAAGACTAGATTTACGACGCATTACAGTCAGTAATTGCTATATAAATTATACGTAATAACGCATAAATAAAGCACACCTTTTCGTTATCTGTAATTATATACTGGGCAGGGCTTTGACCGTTAAATTAACTTAATTAAAAACATCTTTATAATTAAAGCTCGTAAACACAAACGTATTGGGCAAACACTCGTTTAATTAAAAGCGACGGCATCAAACAGATAGCTGTGCGCATAAATCTAATGCGATAATGATATTGTTCTCTTCGATAAAAGCAAAATTCCCCAGCTATGAACCTTCTCGCACATTCCTCTACTCAAATGTAGTTTATTTTGTTCGCCCAAAAAAAAAAAGTTGTTAAATCGGCAAAATTTTCTAAAACAAATTTATTACACCACCGTAACATTAGGAATCCCATTAAACATGTTCGTTAATGTATTGTTGAGCGTCATTTATCACCCGCGAAGGGCCACTAAACCTGTCGAAAATCGCGTCTAAACAGGTTGTTAACCAATTTTATCGCCCTCTTTATTAGATATTTGGACCGAGAATCGGTTAGCGCGCGCCGATAAAAAGGAGTGACACTTGTCAAAGGGACCCGTCCGGCACAGTAGGAGGTCGAAACGGTCGGACGCGAGTCGAAGACGGATCGAACGGAGATTATGAAACGAAGAAAAAAAGGTAATTTGGTAAGGCGCCAAAGCAGCGGCGTTCCGCTTGCGTCTCTGTTGTCGGCATCCTTTGTAAAATTGCGAATCAATCCGGGTTTGAGTTAAATTAGTTCGAAATCGCTTGTGCCGCTGCGAAAAACAAATAATTTAGACAGGGGCTTTGATGGTTTTTAATTTTTTAGGACGAAAGGTGACGTTTTGCTGTAATTATTTACCTAGAAATTACTTGTGATTTTATGTTTATGAAAGCGCTATGCACATGTATTTGAGATGAAGGGAGATAGTTTTCTGAAAAAGGAACATATATAGAAACAATATTGAAAGTAGAAGATGATAATCAGAAATTACTGATGGGACATGGACTACAGAAAAAAATTCGAACAGTAATAAATTGCAAAAGGGGATTTACAAATGAGTAAAATAGTAGGATATGAAATGGTAGAATTAAATCAAAAAATACCCTACCAACTTAATGTGTGAAAGACTCTAGATACGTATTTCGGCATCCTGGTTAAGGTAAAACGTTGGAAGATATCCTCTTCACTAAGCGTTATTCCACTGGTAATCTCGCAAAGACTACACCTGTTTGATGGCCGAAACGGAAAACCGATTTTCATATTTCTCTCCACGAACCTGCAAAGTTTCATCCAATTCTGAGATTGCGGATTCCAAATGTTTCCTTGCTAGAAACATGGTGGAATATTAAGTAATTAGCTTTATTAAAATGTTGCAAGCAGAAAGTATTAGTTCATCTTAATGATAATGGTAGATAATGTTTCTCATACCCCTTTCTTGCCAAAATGCGTAACTGATCTAATATAGACGGTGTATTAAAAGAAATGTGTCACAAACTTGAGAGGAGATAGTATGGCCTAAAATATGCAGAAAAATTTCAATAAACATGGGTCCACAAATGGAGGCTTCCGGAAATAATAAACATTTTGCGTTTACACCACCTTTTTTTATTATGAACAAACAGAAAAGGTAAAAAGTCGCATGTGATGTTCAAATAATGTGAAGTCTAAAATTCCCTCTCTTCATTTCACAGCAGCCACGACATCTCTGCCGTAAAGACTTTCGAACTATTTAGAGAACTCCCACATTGGTTAGGATTCGGTGACATCTTTGACCTACCCGATGATGCAGCTTCTCGGGGATGCAGGCGTAGCATACATAAAAATTTCCAAATTGCCATATATTGTTTTTTCAATAATGCTCTATTATTATTATTATTAACATTTAACCTAATTGTGGCTTATTGTATTACACACAAGAACATGTATCTACTCACTGTCATGAATTACACCTTAACTGAAATTGGTTACACATGTAGTACCAACTATTACATCTCCTTTATTTATACTACCTAACTAACATAATAATTATCAAATAATATAAATATATTGTAACATACATATTATAATTTTCTTAATAAACAATATAATCCTTAAATTTAATTGGTTTCCTCTTCTCCATTTTCTGTCTATCTTCTTGTCTTTCTGTTGTTCTGTCTTTTTCTTTGTTCTCAGCATCTCTATTTTCTTCTCCTCTTACCGCTCTAACAGGTTCCTTAAGTGATTCTTTCAACTATACTCGATTGCTTCTTACTATTTCTCCATTCTCCTTCTCTATTATGTATGATCAGTTTTTGTTTTTTTCCTCTTTCCCATTCTGCATCTTTATGCTTTCCTTCATTAACGATTACATTTTGATTGTCTGGTAATTGCTGTAAATTTCTTGAATTTCTAACATAATAATACTTATACTCATTTTGTCTCTCTATCAAATTCTGTCTAATATCTTCATTATTGTGTGTTTCTGGTTGCAGTAAACTTTCCTTCATTAGGAGTTTTGTCCTTAATCTTCTGTTGAATAATATTTGTGCTGGTGATCAGTTAATTTTTTGTAGTGGAGTTGTTCTATACTGTAGCTGCTTCACTAATATCTTCACCTTTTCTTAGAATGTTTCTTGCTGTTTGGACAGCTTTCTGCCATTCCATTTGCTTTGTGGTAATTTAATTAGTTGTATATCCCAGTCTGTACAATATTTTATAAATGTATAACATCCAAAAGGCATGTTGTCACTCATTATCTTTGTTGGAATGCCTTTTGTTGAAAATACTTCTTTCGATTTTGATATTATATGTTTTGCAGTTTTTTATGTTAATTTGAAGATTTCTAACCATTTTGAAATTTGGTTAACTATTACTAAATAACTTGTTCCTTCATATTCCAATAAATCTATTGAAATGGCTTCAAATGGTTCTCCAGGTACTTCTAATCATTTTAATGGTTGTCTTGTATCTGCCCTTTGATCTAATTCGCATCTGTTACATTTTTTAAATATAATTCTTGATACCTTTATTCATACGTAACCTAAGGGTTTTATTTTATTACCACCATATGCTTCCAATAACACATCACTTTTTTCTAGCCGGTGTCCATTACCCACTTTTTTCAATAGATTTTCAGGCAGTGTATTTACTTCTGCTCCCGTATCAATCTTTATTACGACATTTGTATTATTTATCAGTACCTTTCTGGTCCACTCCGTTGCCCCTTGTGTTACCTGATGTAGTTGCAGTGATCCTATTTTAAATTCTTCTACATCTAGTTCTTCCACTGTTTCTACCCTTTTCGTTCTGCATTTATTTATTGCATATTTTCCCAACGCCCGGACATTTTCTAGGTTCATGTTTACTTCCACATTTTTTACAAGTAAATTTATTTTCTTTTACGATTTTCTTTTCATTTCTATCTTTCAGTTCATCTACTGTTCTCGTTTGCACTACTTTTATTTGTGTTTTCATTAGTTCGCTTTCTCTACATATTTCGATTACTTTTTCTAACTTACATTCTTTTAATAGTAATATCTTTACTTGCACTAGTTTGTCGATCGTTCCCAGCACTAACTTCTCCCATATTAAATATTCCTTTATATTTTCTGCTTTTTCGAATTCACAACTTCCGTCTATTTTTTTCTAATTCCTTTATATAGCGTCCACAGGATTCACCTTCCAGTTGATCCCTCGTAAAAAATCTTTCATATATTAATTTTTTCTTGGATTCGCTTATTTTTCGAATTCTCTTATTACTTCCTTTAAGTCTTTCTTATCTGTCTCCCATAACTTGAAATTATTAATTATCTCAATTCCTTCGTCCCCAATACAATTCAGTAATATTGCTATTTTCACCTCATCTGCTTTCTGGTGTTTATCTGTTGCCAGCAGATATATTTCGAGTCTATTTAAATTTTTAAAAATTTTCACTCATGTTCCCTTCAAACATATTTGTTGTGGTATTCTCGACTCCAATTGCCTTTATTTATGATTACTTTTATCACTGGTTTCTTCGCAGCGCCATGACATATATTGTTTATTTATAATGCTCTATTATTATTATGAACATTTATTGTAGCTTATTATATTACACACAAGTACACTATTCACTGCCATGAATTACATCTTAACTGAAGTTCCTTACACATGTAGTACCAACTATTACACAAATATCTCCACAAAGTGAAAACAAGGGAATCTAAATCAGGCGACGTTGCGAATCTTGATACAGGTCCGCCCCATCCTACCAATTTACGTCCAAAAGTTCCACGAAAATGCTCTTTAATGGCTTTCGAAAATACGCTGGAGCACCATCGTGCTGGAGCCACATTTGTTGCCCTTGGTTGAAAGAAATGTTATCAAAAAGATCATTAGTGTGTTCTGTAGAAAGGTTAGGTTAGCAGCACCTGTTAATCGGTTTGGTAAAGCAACCGGATGTAATAATCTGCTGACCAAAACACCCATCTATATTTTCAATGGAATGACATCTGGATTCCATAATGGGGAGTTTCGTCGGCCCGCACATCCGTTTACTGGAATCATCAAGAATATTAGCAACGAAATTATGATCCTCAGCATCATTGCGTAGAAACCATCGGAAAAATATCAAACGTGCTTGATGATCAAGTGCATTAAGGGGCTGCACCCATTGTACATGGTACGGGTAAATCTGCTGCTCGTGGAGGATTCTCCAAACAAGACGAGCACAAATTCCTGCCTCGGTTGATATTCTCCGCAAACTCGTCCGCGGATTCTACTCTACCCGCGCTAAAATTGGCTAATTCAATGTTAGACTAAACACGCATCGTGAGAGTTCGTAAAATTGTGTGCTAACCAATGAATGTCAACCACAAACTGTAAGTATGTACAGAACAACAAGGTTTTTGCGAATAAAAAAAGATATGGGAAAAATGCCCAAGTGCTATAAAAAGGAGAAATTCTCTGTGTCTCCGAAACCGTCGATTTGCGGAGCCATGTTCATTAAGACTTTTCTGCATATTTTGGGCGATACTATCCCCCCGCAAAGTTTGTAACATTTTTTTAACACCCTATATATTATCTTATGTCAACAGCTTATTGTACTATATCAGGGAACAAGTGGATAATGTTTATTACAACTTAGTACGCCGTTGTCAATTAGATAGGATAGAATCACATTGCATGAGGATTTCCTGTGCGTTCAGAGGTAGATGTTAGTTATTGCTTCCTGTTTTGCTCGGGTAAATAACCAAACGGCTTGTTCCGTTTTCATGTCTGGTAAACATGAGTTTTCTTTTACATGAAATATTGCTACATTAAAGAGTTGAAGAAACCAAACCAAAAAAATAGTACTTAATGAATTCGTTGCTCCACCGCCCCATTCATTAAGTATCC
This sequence comes from Osmoderma eremita, assembly GCA_031763485.1. Lineage (NCBI taxonomy): Eukaryota > Metazoa > Arthropoda > Insecta > Coleoptera > Scarabaeidae > Osmoderma > Osmoderma eremita. The sequence continues at coordinate 960 of JARFOC010000316.1, read as the reverse complement.
ATCCGTTCATTGGTGTATCGGATAAGAGCGATAGGGTAAGCCGATGATTTAATAATGCGTTGTTGCCGTTGTCCATCTTGTTCTTCTTTTCCTTCCCTCCCGATTCGCGCGCATATTCTTGATTCGCGGCGTTTATCGTCATTATAGTGTTTGGACAATTTCCACATAAGTTGATGATGGTGGATTCGGCCATTGCGCGCTCCTGCCGGCGTCCAGATTATAGTCATGCTGATGCAGACATTTTCTTGATTTGCTACCTCGGGGCTCGGAGTCTACACCATCGCCGAAACGGCGAATTCGGTTCAAATCCATTCGCGGACGTCTCCTCTGCTCTCCACGCCGGTTATTTTATTATTAAATTACCATTCGCCTGACGGATGCTGATGTCTGGCATTACTTTGGTTTAGCCTCCGGGCCGTGCCTACATTAACTTTTATTATTGTGTGTGGATGATGGTGGTGCGCGATCAGACGCACGATCCTCGAAGAACAAAAAGGCAATAAAGACGGGCCCGTTCTGATCGAGAACGGTTCAAATAATGCCAACCATTTAGCATCCGTTTGTTTTATTTGCAACGTGCTCGACTTCAGTTTAGTGTCCTCGTCGAATCTGAGCCGATAGCGAAATATCGGGGCAATTGCTGGAGAGTTCGAAAGAGGTGGACAATGTTCTCCTTATCTCAAAAATAATAGAACTACGTACACTGATTAGCCTCACAATGTACGCAATATTTACACAATTGTTTTAGGTATAAAGGCAAGTAGGTATAGTATTTTTATTGTTATGTTGCTCGAAATTATCATTGAATTAAAGTATTAAAAATGATTTTTAACATTAATCGCACTTCTACTTAAAAAAGCTGATGTAGCTTACTTGACGTAGTACTTACAAGGGAAGGTAGGCAAATGTGTCTCACCGATTTAAATGAAACTTGGTGGGTTTATAGACCAATCTAGTGTA
>JARFOC010000314.1:1009446-1022254 GCA_031763485.1 Osmoderma eremita | reverse complement strand
ACGTACAGACAGCTGTTTCGAACTCTCTTAGTTCTCATCAGTGCACGTCGAAGGATGCCTGGTCCGCTCATCAACACAACGGACACATTTGTTCATTTTTGTTCATTCTTCTATGACTAGTTTCTGTTCGATAGTGCCTTTCTTTCACGAGTCGATCAACTCATGTTTCTTTACGTTTTCTTCGTATTACAGAGCCATATACATCGTTAGACATATCTATGGGTACCAATTCGCAATGCAGATTTTAGAGACTCATTATGATGGTAACATTCTTGCCCAATACTATCACTCGTGCTTGAACCAACAGATCTTTACTGACAATCACATCAGCATTCTTGATATTACCGGGTACCACGTGTATCTTGGGGTAAAATTCGTGATCGTCAAACTTCACCCTCGAACTTATACAACCAATCGTTGGTAAAGGGTTATTATATATCAGATCTTTGAATTATTTAGAAGCATACACCATGGTGTTTGAAAAATTATATCGCCCGCATCCTCGCTGGGTGGGTGGAATTCTGGAGATCCAATTGATCCAATCCATTGATGATATTCTCGCATAAAAATGATTTCACCAATCACGCGAGTATTGGCCTTTAGGATGATCCACTAGGAATCCACTGGTTTGTTGCGATAACCCAAAGATTTCACGTAGCCCCACAAAAAAAAAACTAGTAGCTTTAAATCACAGGACCTGGATGGCAAGTTGATTGCCACCTTGCGATATAGCGAAGCCTTCTCATCCAATAAATTTAGTATATCATGTTCAGTATATAACTTTTTTCACGATGATTGCCTTTATTAATGCTAAAATGGGTATACGCATTTTTATATGAACTGGCCAATGGTAATGCCTTAGAGGCTACACTTGTGTATATCGATCGTTACCCAAACTATTTACCATGTTCCGAAACGTTTACTAGACTGCATCTTCATTATCAAAAAATATTATTGGGAGAACTAGAACTGTCAGAAACTCACAACTTGTGGTTCTTCAAATTATTGAAGGTCACCCAGAGAGTACCATGAAAATTCCTCAACAAGTAAACGTACATGTCTTGTTGTATGTTTGTGAGAACTATATATTCCAAAATCCGTTTTCATCGGCCGATCGCGGTTGACAGTAAGTGCGACTCCACATTTTCGAAAAATATAGCGGGATGTTTCTACCGGACTAAAATCTACATCAAACTTTTTCGGAATGGAGTGGAACTTAGTGAAACTTAGGTGGGTTCTCGTCGCTTCAAATCCAGCAATTTTGTTTATTAACGAACCCACTCAACCAGAAATGACATCACGAAAGCAGGCAGCTTCCCACTGCTCCCAGTCGGCGAATACACGGTGCTTTCTTTCTATAACCATTGAGCTTCAATTCTCCAGTTAATTGCACTTTATAGAGGTTAAGATCCAAGTCCCGACGCATAACTCGCCAAGTTGTCAGATAAATTCCAATTTTTTGCGCATAACGTGCAATAGATTGTCTTAGATTATCGCGCGCACTATCCTGCACGGAAGCATTATTTTCAATCAGATCTTGCGTTTCGATGATCTCAAGGTGGTATTTGATGTAGAAACGACCAGGATGTTTTGAACTTATTTATTAGACGGCACATTGTGGACTCTGCAGGACGACCGTGAAGACAATAAATTGGACGCAGTGCACGGAACGCCCGGCAAACAGAATACTGATTTTGAAGATAAATTTTAACAATATCCACGCATTCTTGAATCGTGTACTATTCCGTTGTTAAATGTCAATACTATCTGAACACCCGTCTTGTTGTGGCTCTGCTACTTTCGGATTGGTCGTGCGAGATTGACAAAGATCGCACACTAATATTGAAAAATCCTTACATGACCTACCATAACCAAATCCACTATGAGTGGTAGCTGTTCCATCTAATACCAATCTGCCAAGGTTGTGACGCAAACTTTCTAGTGCGATATGTACTTGGCAACCTGTATCGATTGATGCGGACACATTGTAGTGATAGAGTACCACTCAATCGTGGCTCACCATCCCCAACAGCTTTACACCAATTACTGGGACCCCAACTGACCGCGAGTTATTATTACGCCTGCGCCCGTGGACCGAGAAGTGAGGAAAACCGCGAAATCCTTACTCCGAAAGCGACGCTGGGATGTGAAGCCAGAGCCCCGGATTGATAGTCAAGCGTGCGAGTCACTAAACCACCGGCCGGTGATATAACACATTTGGTGATAGCCAAATGTGTTACACCTGGAGCATTTAGGGCAACTATTCTTCGAAGGACAATTGTTTGATTTGTGGTTACGAGGCGGGCAATTATAGTAAAGCATCTTTTCTTCGTGGCTGGAGACTTTAACGCAAAGATAGCAACCAGGATAACCCAACTAGACTGCGGCAGATGTCCGTAAATGGAATAAAATCAATGAAAATAAAATAAAGAAATTTAAACGTGACATCTCCACCGTCCCTTCGATATAGAAAAATTTGTGATAGCAAATACGTTGACTGTCGAGGAACACACATTTTACAGCAAAAACCAAAGATAACGCCCATTAATCTTATCAAAAATACGCGGAAGCGAATGCCTACCCCAAACCAACCAGAAACGATACACGCTAAGCTTATACTCAAACACCACATTCCAGGAGCAACACCTTGACCCTAAACCACCAAACGGGTCCTTCGGCATATCGGCCGGCAAGATAAAGGAAATATCAATAATAATAAGGACACAATAATAGACAATTCCAGGTGAAGGCAATCCCCACGCCAAAGCAAAACCAAACGCACTCCCACGAGTATAATCTAACATTCTAGACGGTTCCAAGCTGACATCCGCGTCAAACCCCAAAACAAACAAACAAACGACATTAGGTTAGCCAAACAAAATAAACGCTAATAAAGTTGTGGCGGCTCAACACGACTAACAAGCTGAAGGCTGAAAACAGAAAGTGTAAACAAAAATGTCACCCGTAATTCGAAACAAAATAATGACCGCGAATAAACTACGAGATAATCAGACTGTCAAATTTCAGCCATAGAGTCCAGAGACGAACGAGCTCTTTTGAACGCTCCGGCCCTTCCAATAATTTCGTCACATCCGGTAATACTCAACTAAACCCAACTATGTATGGGCACCTAATCCGTTACTTCAATAACGAGAAAATAACCTAGTCGTAACCATAAAACCCTAAATAACCCTACAAACTCGATAGCGTCCGTAATACTCAGTCGAACAATGTCAAAATTCATTAACCTTAACTCCCTCTTAGTCGGCTCTTACGACACGACGGATACACCGGTAGGGGTATTCTGAATCAAACGGCCCCCTCCACAGTCCTAAACATGTTTCCCTCTTGGTCGCCTCTTACGATACGGCGGATACACCGGTACGGATATTCTGAATCGAACGGCCCCCTCTACAGGCCTAAATATCTTTCCCTCTTAGTCACCTCTTACGACACGGCGGATACATCGGTAGGGGCATTCTGAATCGAACGGCTCCTTCTGCAGGGCTAGACAATGCAGGAGGAGAGCGCACAATGCACAACACAACCACAACCAATAGGTTAAGGCTATGTAATTAGCAACACATATGAATATGGTAGTTTCAAGTAAACCGTTCCAAAACAAGAAAGAGCACAAAATTACATGGCTGATGCCAGGAAAGATGGAGGAAAATCAAATTGATCATATCCTGATATCAAAGAAGCGATGTAAGATGATACAAGACGTACGATCCAAATATTGAGATACAAATAACTGACCACCACTTAGTTATAGCGAAGTTGAGCTAAAAGACGGCAAAGAGTATGGAACATGGAAACAAAAAGAAAATATGAAAAAGAATTGCAAACACGTTTGAAAAGAAATGGGATAAGCGACGACATGAAGAGAAAATGGAATAATGCATATAAAAAAGAGCACAACTGAAATAGCCGAAAAAAGTACTAGAATGAATACAAGTACATACAGTACAGAAAAAAAGTGGTTTGATAAGGAATGCAAGATATTAATACAAAGCAAGAGAAAAGAGAGATTAACATTGATTCTAAATAGATTAAGAATGATCACAGAAATGGCAATAGGAGAATACAAGAACGGATTTAGACATGGAAATCGACAATGGATGCTAAACGTGCATTTGATTTGTTAAAAAGAGATAGAATTATTAGAGATGCAAGAAACTTAGGTATGCCCAAAATGACAACGGAGGATTCGATAGCAGCAGTATGCACATCTGAGGAAATGACTGAGGAAATAGGTATAAGCACGGGAGTGTGACAAGGAGACGGATTGTCACGACGTACAATAAAAGAAAATTTGATACAGGTGATAGCCTATGCGGACAATATTGCTGTAATAGCGCGGGATAGGAGAAGTTTAGAAGAAGCAATGAAGATGATTCCCCATGAAGCACAAAAGAGCCGTTTAAATAAGTGGGTAAAAATAATGAAAGCGAAAAGAATATTATGATAAGGCTACATACATAGAATGTGTGATAACGCAACAGTGAAAACAATAACGAAATGGAAACTGCAAACAACAGAAAGACCAAAATTAAGATGGGAAGAGCAGGTGATCAAAAACATAAGAAGCATGGAGGTTGCTAGAAGATAAGGTAAGATAATGCAGGCCAGGCGAGAGCGGAGAAAAGTGCTCGAGGAAGCAACAAGACACGAAAATCTGTGAGGAAGAAAGTGTGAAGTGAAATTGAGTGACGATCCGTTGACATTAGTCTACAGAACCACTACTGGATATCTTCTCGGCTAGTTCCTTGCGATTTTATCTTACGTTCACTTAACAGCGGCGCTATTTATCTGCCTGCAAGTGACTCCACGTCTTTATGCTGCATGCACCTTTTATGAAGAGTCGACCCTGGCCAACTAAAAGTTTCTTGGCGCAAATAAATATATGTAATTTACTACATTCGACCAATTCGGCAGAAGCTTCTACGTCCTCAATTCACTGTTATACAGGATAATCGCCCGTGCCCTTGAATTTGCGTATGGTATCCTCAAGATCTCGTAAGTTTAAAGCTGATGGAGTTGCCATTGCTGGGGCTGCAACGACTTCATCTTAAAATGAAAATGAAGATGAAAAATTTAAAATTCAGTCACTACCAGTCAATAGGATACCAGATACAAATTTTGTTCTTAAATAATGTCCGGTTTGAACTGTTCACCGAAAATTCGCCCTGATTCCGAACATTTATTATAAATTATAAATCATTATACTAATAAATTACTATCTTTTTGGTTGGTGAATTATCATTATTAAATAAATTAGTAACGTGAGTATATTTGTTATTAATTTCAACGTTATATTTTATTGATAAATTTTTGATAGTGACAGGTTATATAAATTAAATATAAATTCATCTATATTCCCATTTCAACGCCCTATATTTACATCAGGAGGTCAGAGGCAACTTGATGTAATTCTTTTTGAAACACGCTGTACTTACTTTGGAGTCGGAAATCTTTGGAAATATTGGTTTACAATCTGTAATAGAAATACCAAACGCGTTCATAATTCCTGTCGCTGCTGTAGTAGAAGGCGTCAGCTGTTAACTTTATCGTATGGAACATGGTGTTCTTTTCAATCAGTTTTCTGAAAGAGCACTCATTTTTGAACAAAAATCTATAAGCACTCACTCGACCTAAAATTAATATTGGACAAGATATTTTTTCAGAAAAATGCTTTGGAGATATTATGGTGTTTCACTTCAAGTGAATCAGCCTATATTCTGATTTATGTTTTAATATCGGTCTTGGTACCTTTGCATTAAGACAAAATACCGCTAATGGGAATAGCACTTTCCTAAAAATTTGCTCAAAACTAAGTCAGGTAATAGTACACATAACATCAGAACAAACGATACAATACATGTTAGGTACAACAGACACGTTATAGAGACATTTAATTTACTTGGTTTCTCATTAATTATTTTGGAATTAACTTATTCAAGTAGATATTATCATATTATATTATCTCATCACGAAATAGGGAATAGAATCGTGCAAGCGTAATGGTTTATTTGCAGCATGCGCTGTTGTTGGCTTACCTGTGCATCATTCCGCAGCTCATCAAAGTAGTGTTCAACACAGTCATCCTATGTTAGGATCACGGCGCGGTCAAGGCAGAAGATTGCCGCCCACACCCTGCAAACCGTCGACGCTGCAGTTACGACCGGGGCCTATAAATTTCCCAAAACTTAATGCCTCCCCAACGCACGTCGGTGTAAGTATATCATTTCTAATGGTATTAGGCATCTTTACGAGCATCAGTCTGTAACTATTACGCTCCCATACTAAAACTTCACTCAACACGATTTGATTTGCTTGCAGGTTATGTTACGTATTTATTTATGTGAGTTTGTGGACAAAATGGCGGTAAATTCAAATTTAAAATTTAACTTCTGTGTAGCAATCCGTACACAAATGCATTAATTTTCTAAATCTAATAAATAAATGAAACTAATTTATAAACTAAGCCATTGCATCATTAGGTATCCATAAGAACGAAATAATTCCAAACAACACACAACTGCTTTGTTCCACCACGCAGTTTGCTGACCGTTCGTGCTGACGTGAACCAATCGGACAACAGATTGGAGTCCTTGAGAACCGAAATATATTTTCTGATTGATTCACGAGACAAACCGTCAGCAAACGGAGCTAATATATTAAGGACGGTTCATCAGGAATTTAACTGGACTTATTTTATAAAAAGAAAAAAAAATTTTTTTCATTCGAAAATGTGTTTCTTGAAAATTTCGTAACCTTCCCCAAATGTTGTTCTAACCCCTAATATTATAACGGGTGATCAATTGAATTTATAATTAAAGTAAGGTATGAATATTACAACTTACAAGGGAACACCGGCAACTGTCAAATTCACATTTAAATGAAACTTGGCAGAGTCTGAAAGTACCTTGGTATAAGATCAAAACCATTTTCTGTTTCTGCCTAATCGCCCGATTTCGGGATACATCTCCTCTCAAAGATTTGAATGATTTTTAAATTTTTATAAATATCTCGGAAATTATCTCGGTTTATTTTCTGAAAAAAATATAAACGGGGGACCGGGTACCCCTATAGCCCCCATTTTTTTGAATTTTTTTATTTTTCACAAATAAAGGCGGTTTTGTGTAGAAAAGGGTGCTGTATAGCAAATTTAGACAACTAATACAAATTTATAAGAAAACGATAATGAAGCATTACTTGTCATTGATTGTTGTTAGAAATATATACATATTTTTCACAAATAAAGTCGGTATTATGTAGAAAACGTATTAGCAAATTTAGAGTTAAAAATAATTATGATAATTAATAAAATATATCATGCACTTTTAACAAAGCATTTTGAAGCAATATAACCTAAAATTATTATTTGTCAGTTAGTGATAAACCTTACTAACAATGACATTAGTAATTAAGCAATGTCATAAATATTGTGGCAAAACACAATGCCCACTCCAATCATAAATTTTATTGATCTCACGGTATTTTAAAACGTTCACAGATATATATATATAATATATAATAATATATGTATAATTTGAAATTCCTAAAACGGTTCGAGAACTGAGGTTAAGAGAAAGCCTATAGTACTTGGTACTTTCATTAATACTGTCACAAACATATCGGCGCGGCGGTTGAAGGAAACAATGAATTATATTTCAATTTTTTTCTGCATATGTATTTGTGATATTTATAAATAGTGTGCAATGTAATGTTAAACGTTTATTCGAAATGGCTGCCATTTACCTTCACACAACTTTTGAGTCTCCTTAGTCACTCGTCCATCACAGTATGCAGCAACACTCAAGGGCATAGTTGTTTACTGCCTACAGTAAACATTAGCTCTTATCCCCAGATAAGAGCTTGCTTTAGAGTAGAGATTCAATATTTGTGTGTCTTCTAGAGCAAATCTTGTCGTCGTAAACAGACCACAATCTGTAGTCAGTGACGAAACCCTGATTTATGCGGGCGTTCTGTACTGTGACAATATTTATGAAAGCTAAGTGTTTATCAAAAATTATAAAGCGATTTTCTATATCCCCAATCGCAATTTTAGATACAATCCCATTCTGCTCACGCCACACCACACAGCCTGCCACATAGTTTTCCTAGAGAGAGGGAACCGTTACGGGAAATAGTGCCTCCCAGAGAGGGCAACCCGAATCCCACGGCGCCATTAAGTTTCGAACAAGCGGTTGCGCTGGGCAGAGGCGGCCGTATGCTACCTAGCCCGGTACCGAACGGTTACAAACCCAAAGCGAATATATCGCGCCATTCCGATTCGGACGACGACGACTGGTGCTAACACAAGGAGTTCACTCAGTTCGATGAGTAATAAAAAAAAACAGGTATAAATCGAGTAGTTTTCCAGCGATGACGGTGTGCGTCGTAACACCCCTATCGACGCCACAAGGACGCTTACGAATACAGTCGAGAAGAACCAAGATAACTTTATCCATCGTCTAGGCCTTTCAGGAATTGAAATAATAATAAAAAGTGCATCGATTTTGTGTTGGACAAATATTATCCACATACAAACTCGCCGTTATGATCGGTGAAGAAAAGTGCACTCGCTACTATTGACTCGGAACATTTCAAAAAACAGATTTATTAAAATAATAATAATAATAAACTGTCAACTTAACTCAATCATGTGAACATTTGTATTAATATAATTTTTGTAACTACTGCCACTACCAATTTATGAATTTATGCTAATTATTAACTACCGTTTATGTTTGAGTAAATTGAAACAAATATAGGACAGGAACCCTATGTAACGAAATAGTCGTATATAACAAGTGTAAATATTTGCAAAAACAAAAACGTTGAGATACAAAAACCATTGATTTGTAATTTAAATTTTACATAAACGTAATTTATACCATTACCACATTGTTCTGATATATAATTATAAATTCTTCCCTAAAGTGCTTTAAAAATCACTAAATTTACGAGATTCAAGAAGCGAAAACTACATAAGGAGAGCGAATTGTAATAATAATAAGATGGAAACCCTTATGACTTAACTAATCACATTTATATAAGGTTAGGCAACTGTGCGGAGTGAAAACGAAATGAAAAGCTTACCTATCGTTAGGTCGCTAGTATTCTCAAACTACTTTATGTACATATTCACATGTATTTATCATCATCAAAACCAAGATGAAGAAAGTGTAACATTCGTTTAGTGTTTTTATAACGTTTAATAGATTAATTTTTTTTCTGTGATATATATATATACATATATATATTGAGAGAGCTATGTGTGGTTCGAAGACGTGGAATACTTAGATCAAATCTATTACCCCAGCTAGCAGACTGACGTGAAAAAGACGTCGTTTATGGACATATACCATTAAGCGACGTCTTTTTTGCGTCAGTCTGCTAGCTCGAACATGGATACCGCCGTATACCACAATTGTGATTCCAACATATCAAAGACAAACTGTTATTGGTATTCATTCATACATGATTGGCATTCGCTCAGTAGTCCGACATAAGAAATACGCATAATTTGAATCAAATATTGGGTTAAATTCACATAACATATATCTAATGTTAATTGTTTGAAACTAAGCAAAATAATGTAGTATTTCCTTCTACTACTTTCACCTATTAACTAATTTATATTTACATTTTATTAACTACATAAAAGTTGCTTGTTAATAAAATAAACAACTGTGTCCACGAATTTTCCGGAAAATAGGAAAAATATGTATTGCGTACACTTCTATATAACCATGTTGGAAATAATGTTATATAATCTGCTGTATGTATTTATAGCGGTATCCATGTAATATATACATGATCTAAGATCGAATACTACCGGTAGAGATCGCTATATGTTCGTGATTCCTCTCTTTCGTTCGTTTTTGGAACTACTTCTCGTTAGGATTGTTTGATTTTTAAAAACGATTTTCTCCTTTTCGTTTTGAAAATCTACTTTATGGAGTTCTAACGCCGCGACGATTTTTCTGACCAAAAAAGAAGAGATCGCGGAGAAATCTACGAGGTAGCTTGACCTAGATTTACTAACAAAAAGATGCCTTATAACTCTATACCGAAGTTTACGCAAAGAACCATAAATGCACTTAACGTCTCCGATATTCACATGAGTCTAGCGTGTATTTCGGTACTATATTAATAAATGAATAAATAAATAATTATATATAATAAAATATTGAAAAAGAACTTGTAATCGTAATTTTTTATATACCTAATTCATGTTTACGAAAGCTACAGTACAGTGTGCTAGTTTCTCTTCTCTAACTCTTTCAATATCATCTATATACTAATCTTAATTATTATTAGCGAAATAAACTAAATATTAACAAGTTCAAGACGAATCTATTTATTTTTACTTTCCTTTAAAAATAACTAATTTAGCAGAAATGAAACTCGTACACTGTCGTTAACAAACACTAAATATAGGTTAGGTAATATTCTGTTTACGTGATGTTGGTTATCACATAACAGCAACTTGTATTGTCTTAAAGACAAACTTTAGTAAATTGCGAAGCCCTTCCTTAAAATCGTGGTCGGCTTCCATACCGCCCCCTAAACCCCTCTCCCCATCCCCCATCTATTTTATTATAATTACTATCTCTGCCAATTGAACAAAAATGCGGGTCTTGTATTCAACATAACTTTAAAGTAGCTTAGGTTAGTGTGAATGCCTATTATTACCCGTGAGTATGTTTCGAGGAACGAGTGTTTTCGTCTGTGCGGCTTTGCGAAGCAAGCATATAAAATATGTGGTCAAATATATTTGCAGATGTCTCCAAGGTGCTGTGTTCTTTAGTTGGTACACTTTTGATCATAATTATTAATAATGATAATAATAATAATATTCGCGTTGAAAATGTCCAAATTTTATATATAATTCAGCAGTTGTACATATAATATTAATTAATATATACATAATATGTATATTATGTTTATATATATAATATAATTAAGTGATCTAGATATATCTGTAAATGCATTCTGACCCATACATATTTCAAGAATGATGCTGTTTTATACTCTGTTAATGAAAAAAAAATAAAATAAAAAAGTATTATCGTGTTATATAGTTAGGTACATAATTTATCTCTAGTTATTAAGAAGTCTATCAGCAACATTTTTGAAATTGGCAAAAATGTTATATAAAGAAATTTATACATCTTTTTCGTAATTATGTTATCAAATATTTATGTATTTATCTATATCGGTTAGTCTTTGCATTAGTGTTAAATAATAATAATAATATTATCATTGCTTAAAAGCCCATTTTTTAATGAAAATCATAAATAAATGATTACAAAACTAATCCAATTTTTATTTAGTTTGAATGAACATGTTTTATAGTAGATACGGTCGTGAATGATTCTAAGTACCCGAAACAGTGACTTCAATTAAAGTACGGTGAAGTTTTCTCGAAAATATGGTTATTCATCGAACGTTTTTTAAATTTTAACATGGTAACAATCTTGTTTATAGTTTCCAAGGTATCTAAAAATTAATAGAAAAACGTTTATTTACAGACTAGCTATTTAACGTTAATTCTGTACAAATGGACTATTTATCTTGTATCTGTGATTAATACATATGTTTAATACGATCACAGATACCATATCCAAAAGTTGTAAATCATAAACATAACCTATAATAATTGCAATCAGCGCAACCAGAAACTAACCAGCTCCTTACGGCCGTTGCACTGTTTGTGATTGAAATTTTTATTAACTGATCAAAACTTAAATTTAATTATGGATTGAATATGAATAGCATTGTATCGAGCAAATTTAATTATGAATTAGTTGGTTTCTGATAGAAATAGATGGAAATATATGTTGGTCAGTGATTAGTTGTATGGGCGACGCACAGCCGTAGCCGTTTTCTAAACGACCAAACAAAAATGAGGAAGATAAAGCAAAAAAGAACAGGTTTTTGTGAAACATGCTTGAAAGTATAAAAAAAATTATTTTTCTGATGAAGCTATATGTACCGAATATGGTGAGATCAACTCCCAGAACCTCCGGTTTGTATCCTCCATTTATCCATTCAAAATAGTAAATATCCTTCCTATTTATCCATTAGTTATTGATCCCGTACATATCCTCATGCTCAAAACCTGACACGAACGCAGTAAAGTCAACGTCTGGATTGGACGACTTATTGGCCCACTTTCTATTGACGGAAACCTTACTGCAACAAAATTTCTGGATTTATTGCGAGTCCACGTGAAACCATCAATTGAGATGCTGAATGTTGACGAACCTTGGTTCCAAATGGATGGGGCTCCGCAACATTCTACTAATGCCGTCAGGAATTTTTTTAATAACGCATTTCAAAGAGGCTGGATTGGCAGGTTTAGCCCTATAGCATGGTTCCGAAGATCAGCCGATTTGTTTCCAAATGATTAGTGTTTTGAGGTTACCTGAAGAGTTTATAATAACAATCAAATACGTAACTTTGACGAACTGAAAGGCCACATACGTACTGCATGTGATGGAATAAACACGGAATTTATTAGGAATACTCTGCGCTGCTTTCAAGAACGCCCAGCCTATTGCCTTGAAAGACAAGGAGGACACAACCCTTTTAACCCTTTTAACTTGCTGTGAAATTAGACTTTGCTTGCAATAATTAATCGTTAGAATAAAATAATTTCTTCAATCCAAGTTGAAATTTTGCACTTTCTTTATTAAAACTAGTAACGTGCCGAATTCATTCCACGTATTTTGTAAATAAAATAAATTATCCGTGCGGATTGGGGGTAGCAAGGCCATCTAGCGGTGGATAG
>JARFOC010000314.1:981695-993612 GCA_031763485.1 Osmoderma eremita | reverse complement strand
CAAAAAAGGTTCCACAACCGTTCGAATATAAAATACACCAAAATACACTATTCACTCTTGATCCGCACCTATCTGCGTCGCTCCAAATCCAGAATCACTCCAGAACAAATAAACGAACGCAGCTACTAACAACTAGGGGGACTTTTCATACATGTGTTCGCTCCTATTTACGGGTGTCAAACCCAGTATATTTGTTTTGTTAGTGAATCCTTGCAAACTGTAATCTAATCTAAATATGCAGGTTTTGAAGGCCGTTACTGTCAGACTTGCTTGAAACTCGATTGTACCCCTATGCAGAGCGATGCTTGTGCAAATAATACGTGTCCAGCAAATGCAAATTGCATATCCAAACCTGGTGAGACAAACTACACTTGTGAATGCAAAAGTGGATTCCAAGGTATAGTTATACATATATAGAAGTGACCCAAAAGTTACTAGACTATTTAAAATGAAATATATCTTAAGCACCATCGTCAGCTGCCGGGATAGCGCCGTGGTAAGAGCGCTAGGCATCTGTGGGGGATGTCGACGGTTCGAATCTTCGTTGTGGCAATCGATTTTTGTAAAAATCGGTTGCAACAAGGACGGTCGGTACTTTTCCCGACACCCTTCACTGTTAAGTATAAATCAACACTACTGCCCTCTTACGGCGAGGAGAGGCAGTAACACGCCATACACTTCACACAATACACAAACCTAATGTGGAGTGATATAATAGGCCTCGTGGTTGCAGTATTAAGCCATTGCATTAGGACACAAACAATAACTACCTTTCTGCCTCTGGTGTGTTGTCGATTCTGGCACGCAAAAAATTTTCCACCACATTTGATTCTTCGGTGACGGTTAGTTGTTTTCTCCCTTATCTTCAATGAAGCAGAGACCAAGAACTCTACGCATTTACACCAGAACAAACCGTTATTTTTACGGGATATAATATACATGGTATATTTTATCTATTAACAAATCCGTTTAAATGGAAGTGGTCACCCATAGAGTTTGAGATGAAATCAACTTCTCCCCTTACCAATTCTCGTATCTGAACAGTATATACTAATCGTGTCCGATGAACTGCTGAGTTCATTTCCTGCACTAGTTGTACCTTATACCTATGGGTATACATTCATCATACTTTGATTCTTTTGTGGCGAGATTTCGGTCTTTCCCACCTGTTCCAGAAGTTTTGTCATATACGCTGAATGTAGTCCTGTGTGAGTATGGTACGTGACTCACAGGCCCCTGTATTTCAAACGGCTGGTATAAGTATCGTTTGTTTAAATGGTAGTATGGTTGTTATCTGACCCCAGATTGACGAGTGTAAGCTTTCTGGGTTATCATGCAGTTCTCGATAATTAATTTCCAAGAATTACACTAAATAGTTAAAGAGAAAATTGTTGAAATTAATTAATTGAAAGTCATTCCAATTTTAACTGGTCCAGTGACTTTTGGGCAATCCTATATAAACAGACATTTTTTTCTTTCGATTAACATCATATTCACAAAGGTCCTGACTGTAAAGACATCGATGAATGTGAGACACCAAATCACCCTTGCAACGATGGAATTTGCAAAAACACAATAGGCGGATTTCAGTGCTATTGCAAACCTGGGTTTACTGGCGAATACTGCGACTTGGATATCGATGAATGCCTATCGCTACCATGCAAAAATTCCGGTACATGTATCAACAAAATTAACAACTACGAATGCCAATGCCCTGCTGGATATACAGGTAATGTTTTCGAGAAAGTCTTTAATTATATCTGAATATAATGTTTTTTAATCTGCAGGAAAAAATTGTCACATCGATATTAACGAGTGCGACTCTCATCCGTGTAAATACAATTCCACATGCATCGATGGTAAAAACGATTTTCAATGCATCTGCGAGGAGGGTAGGACCGGAAAGACGTGTGAAATCAACATTAACGACTGTATCGTAAGAACTGAAACGATTTTGTCCTGTTTCGATTTAATTTTATAGTAATTTTAGCCCCCGCCGTGTTTGAATGGTGGCGTTTGCATCGATCAGCTCAATAGTTTCTGGTGCAATTGCACGAACACCGGATACAAAGGCGAACATTGTGAAGTCAACATCGACGATTGCGAAAGCAGTCCCTGTGTAAACGGAGGAACCTGTAAAGACGACATTAACGATTACATTTGCGAATGTCCTGATGGTTACAGGGGGAAAGCTTGTCAAATTGATATTGACGAATGCGAATCGCAACCCTGTCAACACGGCGGAACCTGCTTGCAAAGATCCAATCAAACTTTATATGATTTGAACTTCCAACAACAATTAAGTATCACGTTGCCTGACATATACTATGGTGATTTTAATTATTCCTCGGCTGCTGGGTAAATATAAATACAAATAATAAGTCAAAACATTTAGTGATTTCTGCAAAAGGGTTTTGCACCAAATTGTGGGATTAGAATTTTTAGGTTAGTATAAATAAATATAAATAAATTCTCCCGATTTTAGCAATTTCAAAGCAGAGCTGCCACAATTACTCTTAAAAGGTAATTCAATTAATAATTACCGATTACGCTATTACTGTCAAATACAATAGAATGATCATTAGAAGGTAAGACGATGCATGTGTCGGTGGACAGGGGCTGTCTGCAGGAAGGGGTCCCCCTAAGGTAAGAATGCCTGCATGATATCAGAACAAATGCAAATAGCTCTGAAATGATTGGAAAGGTGGTGCACAAAGGAAAACCTTAGGGTAAATTCTACTAAGGTGGCAATAATTCCCTTCACAAAGAAGAGAAAACTAAGTGGCCTAAAACCTCTTATGCTCTATAATGCAGGTGAAACAGGAAATTAAATACGTATAACCTTAAATTCCAAACTCATCTGGAATATGCATTTGAACAGAATGATAAACAAATGTAAAATGGCACTCATGATCGCAGAACAATGGGAAAATCATGGGGACCACGCATGACACACTGGTTGTATGCTGCAGTGGTCAGACCCATTATTACGTATGGCTGCCTAATTTGGTGGCCAAGGGCAAATCAGAAGCCTTTATATCACAGGCGCAATAAGAAGCACACCGACTGCTGCGATGGAGACCATGCTAAACCTACCACATCTACACAGAATGGGAGTCTGCGGGGAGGAACCTCTGTATAGATTATGAAGAGGAGAAAACAGCCTCTCGCATTATTTTTGAATGCTACGCATTAAGCCACCGGAGAAACGCCCTGTCAGGTGCCATAGACACACTGTGGGGCATACCCGAAAAGGATTTGACGCATGCACTACTAAACCCTGTCAGGGGCGTAGACCTGTTCGGATAACCAGGAAACAACCGAATGCAGAGTAATACAATAGGCCTCAAGGCCGTCGTGTTAAGGGATGTGAAAGACATTTCTCTGCATTCGGGACTCAAACAACAATCAATTAATGCTCCACAGCAGAGGGGATAGGATCTCTCCCTGCGGAAAACCCTGTCCCCCGGGATATACATCGTCTCACCCGCTAGTTTTGTCTCAACGAGCCTACCCTGCCGCATGGTTTTCATCCATTTGCACACGGTGGTTGCTACACTACGATTGCAGGCAGCCTATATTGAGCAGAAGGCGTTATTGTCAAATGCTCTCTCTATGTCAAGAAACTGGGCTACCGCTCTTTCTTGTTGTTGCATCGAAGCTTCTATCTTAACTATCAGCCGGTGTAGTGTACTTTCACAAGATTCTCCTGCCTAGTATGTATGTTGGTTAGGATGTAATGGCTTCTATACAAGAGAGAAATTGCTTGATATGTTTCTCAAGTAATTTGTGTATTGTATGAGAGGGTTATTGGTATATATGCGTTTGTCCCAGCGTAGGAGCTGCACTCAGGTTTCAGTATAAAGGCCACTGTTCCGTGCCAATGGTATATACCCCAATGCCAGACTGGCCCAAAAACGCCCAGAAAGCGTTGGTAACACTATGTGATTACCTTGTTGTACCAAGGCAGCGTATAGTTGACCCTCCAGTTCCAGGGTTTATAGGATCTTTTATCATTAGTATATGGAGTCTTGCCGATCTGTTTCAATACGGCCGCTTAACTTTCTTTTTGCTCTTTTGAGAGCATGGTTGTAAGGGTAAGTGTTTATATTTCACCCATTCTTCACTCTCCTAAACACCCTGTTAAACAATTTGCGAGTGATCTCTTTCAGTTGAGTTAAGTCGTTATTCCACCAGGTGATATCCCCGGCGTTTCGTCTCACTCGAAGACAGCTTGCATAATATGAAGCGATAATGGCTTTTGCAGCACCCCCAAGGCTATCTCAATATCGGTCTTATTGCTGTATTATTGTTTGACTTTTTTATATTAATGCCCAGCTTTTGTACATCAGCCAATCAGTCTTCCGTTGGTTTTGTACATTTACATCGTCTTATCGACAGAAAAATGTATCTGTGACCTGAGTGAGGATAGTGACTTCCGTCCCTATGTGCATGAAGCTCAGGGTTATGTCAATTACCTCTTTCGTTTTCTATGTTACTATGGTTGGTGCATCGCTCTTGTTCAGTACTACTAGGTTCTTAAAGATTATGAAGTCTAGCAGAAACTCACCTTTATCGTATGTGTCGGTGCTTCTCCACACCATATGGTGTGCGGTTTCATGGGCCCCGATTACGATCTGAAGGTGTTGGGTTTCATAGAATTTTCCCACGTTCTTCACTTGGAAGACTTCTTACTTTGGGAGATCGCTCGGTATCCCAGAGTAACCTTTAGCGACAATCCGTCTTCACAGTGTCACGAGACCCTCAGCACGGTAGCTCACACCTTGGCTTGGGTTTTTTCCTACCTCGTTAGCTCTGTCTCCTACCAGGTTTTGTCAGCCTGTTATTCCACAGGTAAAGGAATTGAATAGGGTATTTCTACAGGGGAATGGAAGGCAAGTATTATGTTTTTAAAATAAGATAAGTATCAAGTGATTGGAGCTATATATATTGCAGTATTTCGACTTCAACTGTTGTTTTGAAATTGCTTTGTGTCTTGTTTATCTTTACTTTCTTCAAATAAATTAACCTTTGTTTTTTGTTAAAAAAATAATAGAATTGTGAATCTTCAAATCAATGTTGGGCATTATCGTGGATTAAAATTATTTTTGTGACCAGTACTTAAAAAGTCAATTACATTTACTGACTTAGAAAAAATAATTCCTATTTGGTGCAACCTTTTATGCGTTCACACTGTACATTATAACAAACAATAAAACCGTTGCAGATTCGATTGTTTGTGTGTGCCCGGAATAAAAGGTCCAAAATGTGAAGAAAACATCAACGAATGTGAAAGTAATCCGTGCAAATCAGGCACTTGCATTGATAAGATAGGTTCTTACATCTGCCAGTGTGAAGAAGGCTTTGAAGGTGAGCTCTGCGAGCTGGACATCGATGAGTGCGAAAGGAAACAACCTTGCGTCCATGGATCCTGTCGGGATCTGAGAAATGATTATTTCTGTGATTGCGATCCAGGATATGGAGGAAAAAATTGCTCGGTGACACTGACCGGGTGCATGAATGAGCCGTGCAAAAACAATGGAAGCTGTATACCTTACATAATCAATGAAACGAATCACTTATTTAACTGCACTTGCCAACACGGTTTCTACGGACCTACATGTGAGTTAATCACAACAATATCACTATCGGGGAATACTTTAATAACAGTTACTACGACGAGAGAAGAAGGTTATGATATTCAATTGAGATTCAAAACAACTTTGTCGGATGGGGTTTTAGCTGTGGGGAGAGGTCAAACCTACTATGTACTAGAGTTATCCAAGAGTCGGTTGAATCTTCGGTCAAGCTTGCTGAATAAATGGGCTGGAGTTTTTATAGGATCTGGTTTGAATAATAGTGATTGGCAAAGGGTGTTTGTTGCAATTAATACGTCACATATTGTACTTTCTGCTAATGATGAGCAAACAATCTACCCGATCACTAATACAGAAACGTCAGCTAATACTACTGCAGCGCCAAGCTTTCCAGTCACGTACATTGGTGATCCAAAAGAATATCGCACAATAGCTAAAGAGCCACCTCTCGTGGGTTGTATAGAAGATGTAATTATAAATTCAGTTTGGGTTCTGCCAACATCTTCGAACTCAACGGTTTCATTACACAACGCAGAAGTTGGTTGCCACAGGAAACCTTTATGTGATCCAAATCCTTGTGAGAGTGGGGGTCATTGTACTGATAAATGGAGAAATTTTAACTGTACATGCGAAAGACCTTATTTAGGACATACATGCCAGTACAGTAAGTTAACATTTATAAAAGATATTTTCATTATTCCTTTTGTTACTTCATTTCTCCCTATTCTCTCATCAGATTACACAGCAGCTACATTTTGCCATGAAAATATCACAAATTCCCTCGTAACAGTGCATGTCGATAAAGATGCTAAAAGAGCCGTAAGATCCTTCGTCGGTATCAGCATGTTTATAAGAAGTAGAGAGAAAGCCGGACAAGTATTTTACCTAGGGTCCCTCAATGAAGCGATGAAAGAACAGGAAGAAACTTACATATCGGCGCAATTAGAAAATGGCGAATTATACGTCAAGATGGAGATACATGGGAATGCCGAGCAATATTTTGTCGGTGGTATTAAGCTTGATAACGGATTCAATCATTTAATTGCGGTAAGTTATAATTCAAAACTAAAAATAAATTTAAAAATCATTTACTGAATAACATATGCTAGGTAACAAGAAATGTTTCGTTAGTACAAGTAAAAATCAACGGGACTGAGTATTTTCGAAAAACTATCTCGTCGACTGGTTATTTAGATGCTGACATATTATATTTAGGTGGAAAACCGTCTACCTTTAGAGCGGTGAGGCAAGCTTTTGATTTGCCAAAGCAAGATGCCAGCGTTGTCACAGGAGCAGCTGCAGTGACTGCTTCACCTAATAAGGAAGTGGTCCATTTTAAAGGAATAATACAGGATGTTCAGGTAGTATTGATTAATTTAATTAAAGTAATACAGAGAGTCAGAGTTGTAAAAGTTTCCTGGTGAATATAATATATCCAATTTATCACTTTATATTTAAAAGAAAACGAATATATTATTTATAATAGCGAATATGGGAGATCCAATATATGTAGGAATATAATTTTATATAAATTTCCTCATTTTTTCCCTACACGACTGATTAAAACTAATACCTGGTAATATTTGCATTTTTGTAACACAGTTATTACTTACAGTAGATGGTATGACGTGGTAAATATACAAAAGAACATTTTCCATTGCCTGTAAGTAATACATGAATATCAATAAAATACATGCATTTAAAAATAGCAAAGGTCCCAACATACAGTCGTGCGGGACTCTCAGTACAGGTTCCTAAATATTGCGGTAATTGCAAAACTTTCATTTTTATTAATGCCCTTGTGCATCTATACACCTAAACGATGTTCCCATCTCTGAGACAACTTTTCTTTTCATGGTAAAAATTATTTCTCGTTTTTCTGGTGTGTAATGTTTTGTTCATCCCATTGTAATTAATTTTTTTATCATTACTACATTTATAACTGTCACTTGTATACTTACTTATAACGCAACATAACACTAATTAAATGTGCAAAATTAAAATGTACACGGCAGATGTAATAACTATGGCTGCGTTCGAAAGACGCAACGTTTAGCCAGCTGGTGAGTGTTTTTCTCTGAACGCTAGCGGTATATACAACATGTTTACTAAGCGGACGCCATTTTTTCCAACGGATATGAAACTTGCTTTATTTACATTTGAAATACAGCGGAAAACATAACCTATATTTATTATAACGTTTTTAAGAAATGGCTTAAAATACAAAATAGGATACGGTGGCTTAAAATAGTAAAAAAAAATTTAAAAATACCCTTACCACCTCGATGAGTGAAGAACTCCTGGATACGTGTGGTGCAAATCTCCCAGAGTGCGACGTCTAACATTATCTTCCTTCGTAAATTCTGCTGAGGATGGCAATTTAGTTGCCGAAATACGTATCCAGGAGTTCTTCACTCATCGAGGTGGTAAGGGTATTTTTTTATTTCTTTTAAGAAATGGCTTATTTCGAAATTTCGCGTAAATATGAAGGAGCGTTATACAATGTAACACAAACGAATAAAATATCCTAAAATGTTCATTAAATTGATCGTTTGAATATCTGGGAACAGTCACTTCGAAGTAATTCTTTGAGGGAATATTACGAGGATGTATTTGAAAGCTCGGATTAAAAATTGGTTTAACTAAATCAATCATACAGGATATGTTTCAATACGGTGTTACGATTTTCTAAAGTATAATCGTCTTCCATAAAAAAAAATTCATTCTCGATAGCAAATTTAAGTGAAAAAATAAGAAAAACACACAGTAATGCCATAACTTCAAAGTGTTTATTATATTTCAATTCCTAGCTGTCACCAAAACCCAAATGAAACATGTTGAGTAAACGCATTGTAAACGTTGACGCAGCGGTTTGTGTATTTCGAACGCAGCCTATGCTATTTATATGCCCACCAGTAGAATGTAGAAAATACTATTTTCTGTGAAATGTGAAAAATTATTTTACTGAAACTGTGTAACTCGGAGAAGTACAGATCGTTATTTGGAGAATTACCATATTAGCCTAATAGAAAGTTACACGGGAACACTTTAGGAAAACCCTTTAAATTAAATTTGTTATGCGTGCTATTTAAGTGGCCATCACTGTATGCCATTCATAAGTAGTTCCTAACTATCCTCATTTAATAGTTCTATGTGTGCAATTGAATACGCTCCCAACGAGTTCTGTTCCCGTCGTAATCATTTTCTCCTCCATATTCTCTTTTTCAGCTTTTTTTACGATGTTATGTGATAATTTATTAATTGTTGTATCGGGTGATCAATTGAACTTAGTTGGCAACATATATTTTTATAACTGTCAATGAAGTGTCACATCAAATTATAATAACACAATCATGTTGTTTTGACATTTTGATTGATTTTATTTGATGTGGATCGTACTGGAATACCCAAGTTTCGTCACCTGTAATTACACTCGGAAACATGCGCATTTGAAGAAAAATCAGTGGCACGCTGTTTCTGACGATGCGTCAAGACCCGAGCCATAAACTTTGCAGAAATCTTTCTCGTATTAAATTCTTTGATTAAAATTAGCTCAACTGTTTCTCGATTAATCAGAAATTCTTTAGCTATTAATCTTAGACTTAACCGTGTCTGTCACTTTTCTTCACACATAATTTGATTTGATATGCTCTAAATTACGATCTGCCATTTTTATGCCAAATTGTACACGCGCATATACAGCGCTGGCCGTTCTAAACTTTAAAGGCTACTATAAGTAATGTATTTCATCAAGCAGTAATGTCATGTCGCGGATTACGAATGACCGACGCAATCTCCTGAATGCAGTCGTGCTGCGCTGGTGGGGTGCATAGAATACTAGGAGTTGTCGTTGTAGTAGTTAGCTTAGTATGCTCGTAAGAGCGATGGCTCGCGCATACCATTTATGTTGACGTTCCTCAAGCGTCTTTTACTTTGAGAGTTCTCTTTTTCGGAATTTATAAATTTAATTTACAACATTATTTTCTCTTTATTTACATTATTACTTTTGAAATCATTAAATTAAATTCATTATTTTGGTTTCTTCGTCAAAATTTTATAATAGAATGATTTTCACTACCGAGGAAAGGGTCCAGATAATTAAATAGTATTGCACTGGTAGCACAGCATAGGAAGTGGTCGGTCGTTTTATATTTTCGTTTATTTCGTTATATTAGTTTTTCATTCATTCTTTCACTTCAATGCCGCATGTATCCTGGTATCCTATTCACGATAATATTTCAGCTTCTTATAGAAATGCCTTTTCTATTTATTACATTGTCCGCTATTATTAAATTTTTAGTTTGATGTTGCGCATTAAAAACGTGTGCCTAATGCATTGCTGTCTCTAAATATAGTATTGTCCATTTTTGGTTTCCTTGTGCTACAATATTATTTAATCTTTAAACGTTTTAAAACACTACGCAAAGATTAATCAAAAATGTGATCGCAATTTATTTGCGTAATATATCGCATTTTTCACGTTATTGATACGCCTTGCATTTTCTTCGACAAGCACACAACCTCCCCATACTGGCCTCATGCGCCGTACTAGCATGTATACATTTGTACAAGTATAACGCTGTGGCAACTATGTCGATATTTTATATTGCTAGTAGGATTCAAGCTCTGTCGTGGCCATCAGTGTATACAAATACATCTAAATAATAGCTAACTAAAAACTAGCTCTGTCAAGCTGATTTACACACGTGTTGGCTTAGACACGTTCAAACACGAATACTGTGGTCTCGATACAATTAGGTTATGGGCGACATCACACGCCCATTCCGAAAATTAAATTGTTACACCTCGTATGTGTATTCGATGCTTAACACACTTAATAAACGTTGTTAACCTCTTCAGATCAATGGTGATAATGAAACAATGGTTGTTGAGTTCTTTCCATTAAATGTAAATGACCTAAATATACCAAAGTCGTTTGGTAGCGTTACTTTTGATAACGCGACAGTGCTGCCAGGCGTTTTATCTGATGACATGTGTATATCAAACCCTTGTGGAAATGGTACATGTAGGAATACGTGGAACGATTACCAGTAAGTACAGCTTAATCATTGCTTTGTAAATACAGAGAGATCGACAATTCCCGAGAACCATATGATTAAAAATGTAACCAACCAAATATCAGTTGTAGACATTTTTTTTTGTTACTTACTTGGATTTGAGAATTACAGACAGAAATCACTGGTGTAGCATTATTTTCTTTATACCAAGAACACAATTTATGAAATAAATTAAAATTATAGAAATTTATTGCAAAATAGTATTTACGGAATACAAAAAATCAAATCGCTTTAAAATGTTATTTATTAAAAAAAACATTATTATTTCATAACATGCATTCAAAATGTATGCCTCGATTTAAAATACAAACTTGCATTCTTCTTTTACTATCAAAGACCTTTATTAAAGTCTCTGGCGTTATGTCTTAAATTTCTCCATGAATAGCTATTTGCAACTTATCAAGGTTGTGTAAACCATCCTTATAAAATCTGCTTTTAAAATAAGAAAATAAAGAAAAATCTAACAATGTTAAATCGTAGATCTGGGAGACCATCGATCACTACTAATTAATTTATCATAAAATTTCCAAGGTATATCAATATTTCCTGCTTCTTGTTGAAAGTATCCTTCACTAATCTCATCATCGTGCAGCTGGTTAATAAAAGACTAGCTAATCATTACGGTATCTCTCTGCATTTAAAATGTTATAAAAGAATATTGGTCCAGTAATATGTCGTTTTGATAACGCAACCCCAACAGTTTTATCGAATGCAAATTACTTTCCACAAAATTATGAGGATTTTATTATCACCATTAGTGATGGGCGATATATCGGTAACTATTATTAATAACCGTTTCCGGCAGGTAACTGTTTTAGTTACTGAATGAATATAATAATAATAACCTGCTTTATTGTCATGAAAATCACAAAATTTTATCCACAAAGCTAAGGAAAATTACAATTAAAAATGGTAAACAAACAAACAACTAATACATAGTGTTGACACACTAAGTTGTCCGCGACGACACTCCCCCCTGCAGCGAATTTTATTATATTTGCCTTTCAGGGTAATCCTTGTGGCAGTTATCACATTTAGGGCCGGTTGTACCAACCAAGTTCACCGCTAGTCCAGCGTGAACTTCAGTTCAACGAAGTAATTGCGTTGTACCAACTTAGTGCAGGGTTAAACTACCCGTCAAAGTCGTCGCTAACTGAACGCCCGATCTCGGCCGTTCAAGGCAGGTTCATCTGTTAGACCTGCGCACAACCACACCAAAGCGCACAAGTTCTTGAACATATT
>JARFOC010000314.1:955015-977385 GCA_031763485.1 Osmoderma eremita | reverse complement strand
TTTTAAATTATCTATATTTATATTATGTCCGGTTTTTACCATATGTTCCGCAACGCCAGACATATCTGCTCTCCCATATCGGTAGTGCGAAATGTGTCCTTTATACCTACTTTTGATAGACCTCTTTGTCTGTCCAATGTAATAGAAATATAGATAATTTAAAACTAATGAAATCGGTAACATCGACGCGCGAGCTAGATGCTTATGAATACATTTATATTAAAAAGAATAAAAACCTTCTTAATCGGGAAGAAGCGCCCTTATCATTTTCCGCACTAATGGATTTATTGGAGTAATAAAGGCATACACCTGAGAACACTCAGGTGGTTCTTCTAAGAATTTTGCGTCCGGGTGTGTGGGAGAAGGTTGTACATATATTAGGGATAGATAGAGGGAATGAAGGGAGAAGAAATACAAGTGCATGTTTCTAGTTTAAGTTATTTTCGCGCTCGTTCGGTTATTCGACTTGATAATGGGAATCCACGTATACCCGAATTAATTAATACTTTCTGCGGGAGGAGTAATCCGAACAGAGTGTTTACATGTTTATTCTTTTACTTATTCGATTCTAGTATTTTTGTTGTCAATATTTATGTGATTTAGACTAACTTTTACCTTTTATTAATAATTTATCATATCCTTTTATTTATACTGAGTTGCATACCTTATTATTTATTACAACAAAATTACAAAAAAAATGCAAAAGTGGTAAAGGAAGCGTTTAGACGGTACTCCTTCTTGCGTAAAATGAATGCAGTATAAATTACATATTACACAGATATAGTGTCAAAAATTACGTTCTGATTGTAGTAAATTCTTTGTATCTAATTGTACAAACAAAGGACTTTCTCAGTATAGTATTTCATTGTTAATAAATACAAGATGAGAACGGAGAGACTTCTTTCACTGTAAGTATTTTCCAACATCCATTTACGCGAATTGCTTTTAGGTTTATTGAATTATTAAAATTTCTGCGAGGCGCATCTTAAATAAAATCGTGGCTAAAATGAAAGCATTTAATAAAATTATCTCTTGATTGGAAAGAAAGTAAAAAGCCAGTAGCTATGTTTTAATACAACCTTCATTATCCGATAGAAATAGCCGCAAGCTGGTCTAGTAAGAAAGAACATTTTGTTAATTCCGTTAAATCAAGGTTGGATATACATATACTTGTGCGTGTATATGACTGTTTCGGCCAAGCATTTTGTTTTACTTAGATAAATGCGATTTAAAATATATGATGGATGTCTTTTGTACCTTTAACAGAAGAAATTGTAAATGTTATTGGGTAAATGGCGTATTGAACTGTCAGGATATATCGAATATATACATATCTACACAAAGTGCAACTCACATTTATCATACGTTAAGATAATAAAAGTTTAAGTAAGAAACAACTTTCATTCACCAGTACCGCATTAAGCATATGCTGTTGACACAATTTCCTTTAAAGTACACATGTTGTTCGCCTTTTTGATGTGATTACATAAAACCATAATTAATGAATAAATTATAATTATTAGAAGATTTAAATTTGTTAATTATAGTAAATGAATGAATAAAAATAGCATTATATATATGTTAGTATACAATCCTACTTGCGTTGCCTTATTAAGAAATAACTGCAGAAGGATTTCTGAAGATTTTAATTGATTTAAAAATGTTAATTTCACGGAAATAAAACAAAACTCACCCGAAGAAACGGCAAGCGCCGTAACTACTACAAACAGAAACATTCTCATGGTACTTATGCTCGGTAACTGAGCGCTGTGGACACTTGGAACAACTGAAACTTTCTATGCCGTACCACTATACCCTTCACCTACGGTATTTCACATAACTTATACAATATCTGCGGCCCAGTATCCATATAATTCGACAGTCTAATATAGGCTTTTTCGTTGCGACAAAAAAAGCAAATCTACTTCGCATAATACGTAAGGAATATTTAAACTACAATTTGATGCTAGTGCCGTAAGAGACAATGAAATAATTTGACGTCACCGATTTGTTTTGAATGGTGTCGTTTGTTTAAGCGTAGTTGTCGAATTCGATGTTCGTAAAATACGCATCATTAATATTCGTCTAACGCCTGCTATGTTACTGCTTGTCTTTTTACGTAATCGTTATGTCCGAGGTCTGCAGCGGTATTGTTATTTAACATTGATAGTTCATGCGTGAAATATTTTCTCACCTAGATTACATTACGCCTGTGAATTTATTCCGTTATAATTATAGATGATCTAGAAAGGGAAATTAATTACAAAAGTTTATTAACGTTAAAGTTGATTAAGTTCATTAAAATATTGCAGAGCTTTTGTATTGTGTAGGTAAATACATGTATTTAAAAAATTGATGGGGTAAGTGTGAAGTTTGAACTTTGCCGTACTTTAATTCTGAAAACATAACCTCAATTTTGGCTGAGTCTTCGTACTGAGCTGTCATCCGCTTTCAAGTTATCTACTTTTATAAATGCAGCACATGTTGTATATTTTTCTTTACAGTACGGCCTTTCTTCACTTATCTCTTCTTTACTTCAAATAACCAGTTTTCGTTCTTCCTCTTGGATAATTTACCACTTTAATTAAATATTAACTTTAGCTGCTACAAATTGTAACTTGACGTTTCTGACACTCAATTCATTTATATCCATTGTCTGGCAACGTCCTAATCATTTCGTTGCTAGAGGATTTTTACATCGTAACAGCACACTCCTATTTATGTGGATGGCACTTCTTGCCTTGTACAATTATTTTCTTCTTCGGTGCCAACATTGCCCAAAGAAACTGCCCTTGTGCTTCTGCGCTCGCCTGGTATCTTGCATAAATCCCTGATGTTAATTTGTAAAAGCCTTGTGAACCCCATTTTGTATTGTGTTGTGTTATTTGTGAGAGTATATTATCATTTTACAATGTAAAATAAAATATTATTTTATAGAGTAGCAACTATTTGTCCCATTATCTGCCTCCGGCTAGACTTATTTAAGAGTCTTTCCTTGCCGACTGAGAGGGAGATATTGACACTTAACTTATCAATTTTGTCTGCAACCTATAATACACATGAAGGTTTTTTTTGTTTCTGTGGTTTACCCAACTTACTTACTTAAGCCCAGAGCGTAGGTATGTATTTTGTGAGTGTAAAGTGTTCAATGGCTAGGTTACTTCACTCCCTCGCTGTAAAGGGTAAGGTACCCTTAACTGTTTCCCAACGGCGAATGGTGACTTGAGAGAGTACAGAATTCGCCAGAAAAATTCTTACCATCCAATTGCGGGTTTCTAACCCTGGACTCCTGATGTTGGCACTATCAGTAGCAGATTCTCTTACCATGGGCCACCAACCCGTTAAAATATATTATATTATAATAAAAATAAAATTTCCCCTACCACCTTGATGAGTGAAGGACTCCAGATACGTATCTACATCTCTGGGAGATATGCACCACACAGAACACTACTTTCCGGCTTACAATCTATGTCTATATATACTACTAAATCGTTCTGGTTCATTAGGCGTACTTCGTTATGCTCAATGAACCATAACAATCCACTTAATAATAATATTTCTATTATCTAACAGAGCCGGTCACATTCGTTATGAATTTGTTTACCCTTGCCGTACAATTTATTCTAAGAGTTTGTATAAACTAGAATGCAGGAGGGTCCTTTGTCAGAATTCATTCAAGTTCGTCCTTAATCCTATGAATATAAATACTCTCCTAACCCTCCAATTCTCTAAGATTAAGGACTTGTTTCGCTAACCTAAGATTGTCCGTTGACATGCCGTGACCTGTTTCTGTTGGTAACACTATAAAATACAAAATAGGATACGGTGGCTTAAAATAGTAAAAAATAAAAAAATTACCCTTACCACCTCGAGGTAGTAAGGGTAATTTTTTTATTTTTTACTTGGTAACACTAGACTCTTCTGGTATACCACCTCTAAAATAAGCAGTGTGCTCTTTAAAACGTGTTAAAATTGGTCGCCTCGTTTGCCCAATATATTTTACATTAGATTCTTTACAATCTACTTCATAAATTTCTGATGTACCTCAACTTTATCTTTGGCATTTCCTAAAGTGTTATTTAAAGAATGTTTTGTTTTGTACGCGATGCGTGAATTGTAGCTTTTGAAAATTTTTGATAGTTTTTTAGTCGATTTATGAAAAGCTAGTTTCACAAATTGACTGCCTTGATAACTATGAGGTATCAGAGTTGTACATTTTTTAATGGACAATTTCTGTTTATGTTTTTCCCCGAGATTTTTTATCATATCCTCTGAAAACCATTGTATTCCCCAATTAGTTTGATGTAATTTAGTTTTGTTTTATATCTGTCCTTTGTCAGTTTGTGCTGAAAGCGATGATTTGAAAATCTATGTAAAAATGGAAGTTTATTATTATTCTCCTTTTCTATAGTGTAAACTTTATGGTTTTGAATTAAGTTCATCTAAGAATTGATTCTAGTTATAAGAATTTATATCAAATATGGCGAAAACGTCATCTACATGTCTGACACAAACACTCTGGAAATATTTGGAAACCTTTCAAAATTCAATTTCAAAATTGCGGGTAAATAGATTGGCGATAAATAGGGATAAACTATTACCCATTGCTGTGCCATGCTGCTGTTCGTAAAACTTGTTTTCTATCTCAAAACAGTACTGCAACATGCACACCCCAAGAAGATCTGTGAGTAAAGAATAATTTGGACAATAGAAAAATTGATGAATACATCAGGTTGACCAGGCGTGCATGTTACGGTTCAGTGATCATAACGAAGTACGCCTAATGAACCGGAACGATCTGGTAGTATATTGCAATGATCTTTTACAACATCTTGTCGTTTCATTGTTATTGTAAAGGTTCGTGTTGATCATCTGGGATAATTGAATACGCGAAAGACTGCCACTTATACGATTTGTATTTGAAATTTAACATTAGAGATTCTATTAATATCCGTGGCTCAACCGGTAAAGACGGTCTCTGCTTGGTAGGGAGTAAGGGTAATATCCAGCCAGCGACAAGAAATTGGCATAAATAATGTTACTAAATCAAAAAAATACTTTTTTGTTTTTATAACTCGTAAATTAAAACAAACTATTATACATCACACAACACTACACAACAAAAGGATTTTGAACTAGTTTTACGCACCACATCACGAATCTACCATACGAAGAACGACACGCCAGTGGAAGTCATCGACTCCAAGTTGCTACCATAGAGTCACGGGGGCGCTCACGAAGGCCGCATATACAGTATAGTGAATGAACCATTCGACAATGCAATTACATCGTAGTACAGGACAATAATAATGGATTGCCGTGCTGACGATGATAGGAATATTGGATGGTTGCGAGAGTAACGGGGAGAAAAAATAAACAAATTGAAAATTGTAAAAGTCAGAGAAAGAAAAGTTTGTGAGCAGAAATAAAGAGAAATAGTAAGAAAAAGAGTGATAAGAAGGAGTGATTAGAAAAATGAGGTGAAGGAAGTATTGGAAGGAGGAATAGGAGTGACGAGGGTGCAGAGAAGAGTGAAGTGGGTGGAACACATAAACACACATACACAAGTTATATTTTACAAGGTATTTGATATGAATTCAGTCCTTAAATTATATGTTTCGAACAGGGCTAAGAAGTTTTCCGTCCGGAAGCATTCTATTAATTTTATTATTGTATTTATTTTTGTGCAGAAGCGATTTAATGTCTAAATATAAAATATATTGTAATGTTGTTTTAATTAATACATAACCGAAATTTTATTTTGTTTATGTATATAAAATGTAATTTTCGAAATTACCTTTTATTGCACCCACTAAATTTTACAAAAGTAGTAATGCTTTTGTCAAATTTAGTCAGTGCTTCAGCCCGGTAGCTTTTATACACCAGCCGCTGGATAAACCCTCATTTGAAATTGTGAAGTAATTATTTAAATGGCAACAATAAATTAACCACGCATCTAACTTCAGTAGCAGTTTCATGTCTCTCAAACTAATTATGTATGAATTACTTCGCCGTAAAGTACAAATGAAAATGAGCAACATTTGATTTATTCTTTAGCGAAACTGCAATTCAATTCTATGTAAATGAATGTCGGGTCTGGTTGTACATCACAATAAATTGATGCAAAAGAGCTTACATATTTAATACCCACCGCCAGTGATGTTATGTTCCATTCATTTTAGAAACTTGGTGGTTGAGGTGGTTGCGAGAGTAACGAATTAAAAAGGATGTAAATGAATGGTAAAAGTCAGAAAAGTAAAGTTTGTCAGCCGTATAAAAAGAGTAGCGATGTAATAACTACGAAAGAAAAGGTGATTGGAAAAGTGCAATGAGAAAGGTTTGAAGCTGCTGGAACAACTGACGTTGGTATATGAAGAAAGAACAGGGCGGAACATATTACATACACACACATACAAAGGGTAGTTATGGTATTTGACGATTTTAGTTTTACATTTATAGTATATTTAAGTACCTTTGTGTATTGAATGCGCATGTATTTAAGGTGTGTTTCCGGGTCGCATAGTCTCGTTAGCATAGTACTTAGTTGTTGTTATTATATTTATTCACCATGTAGTGAATAAAATGTTTAATCTAGTAAATGGGTGTTAATTCACCACAACATTAAAACTATCTGTACGTATTTATTGTGATAGTGAAATTTCCAAATTATATTTTCAATACATGTTTTAGGTTTTCGATATTCTAAAAGATTACACTTCCTTTATTAAGTCATATTATAATTAACTTATCAATTGTCAAATAACTGTCACTCAGAAACCGGCCTGTGTCAACTTGACATAAAGAAGAACTCAAGTTTATATTATTTAAAATTCATTAGAAACTACCATTTTCAAATATTGCACTATACAGATATGGTTAATTCAATATCTTTGTCCTATTATACGAAATTTGACTTGCAAGATAGAAGAAGAATATACTACACTATACTATACATTTGCTTTCAATATGGCTGTCAATTAAATACAACTAAGGGGATAGATTTAATTAACATGGTCGCCATTAAACTTCTTTGCCTAACATTGAAGACTAGAGATGGGCCTAGAATCGACAGGGTCGCTACGTCTCCAATCTTTATCTATAATCTTGAATTATATCTCTATTACCTAAAATTTTAACTTTTCTATCACCCCAACCGAGCTAGTGTTAGCTACCTCATTGTAAATGTAGGTACATATGTATAAAGAGGTGAATTATCTAACACTTGTGAAATTTTAGCTCGTGGCTATTTCGGTGCAAAATGTTGACCCACAATCACTAAATTATTTTACAGTATAGTAGGTATGCTTAATTATATGTATGCATATTATAAATTCGATTAAAGAATAATTTCTGTCATACCTAAATTGCTAAAAGCATACAGAAGAAATTTTACATCAGACTACTTAGTCCTTTATTTTATGGGTATACATAAGTATGTATGTACATTCCTTAATAAGTACAAAATTTACCTTATAGAAGTATTTGATTTGGTTTATTTTAAAATGTGTATTTTTTTCAAACTTTTTCCTTCAAGATTAGCAACCTATGGACCCTCCAAGTACCAGAGATAATCAAAAAGGCACTTGCTACAAAGAAAACAAGTTGACCTTAACGCTTCATAATGTAGTAAATCTAGTTATCTTAGGTTGGTCGCAATGAATGTAATGAGATCATAGAATTATTTCATAAGGTGAATTCGGGTATTTGTGCCAGAGCGAGAAAGAATTTTCTTGAAGCAGGAGTGAAGTGAGATCAAGTGTGGAACGAACCTTTAATACATGCGAACGATAGTGTTTTCCTCCATCTGCTTACCTAACCTCAAAAACCCTTCCTACTATCCCCTGCTAACAATTACTAGAAATAGAGATTATTTCATTTATCTGCCCTTTTTATCTCATATAAATCTCATACCTCAAATAAATGCCACTTAATGGCGCCTTCTCAAAAAAAAAAATTGGCGCTCCATATCTTCTCTATGTGCACAATCTCCAGCCGCGGAATACAAATAGCATACTTTACGGACGCTACTCTATTCTAAAGGAACTTTGCAAAATGAACTCTATTCACTCCAAATTGAATAAAAAAACTCAATTAACACCCCAACGCTACATGGATAAACGAACTCAGCTATGGTGGACCCGTGTTGCTACAAATAAACTCAGTAAATTATTAAATTTTATTATTGAGTTCTATTTGATGATTATTTTGCCCATCTAGAAATATTTAATTCTGAGACGCTCGTGGCTTCCTAGCTGATTTTGCGAACTTAGTAAAATTACATGTTGATTATCTGTTACTTACCCGATGAATTTGAACAAATGACCCTTGTTCACTCTATAGAGGTTTACACAAATGGCACTACTTTAACTGGAGTTTATTAATATCCTAATTAACACGTTACAAATAATAATGTATGTGATTATTACTCGGTTCGCCTCACTTCCTCTCATACCATCTGCCGAACTCCAAAAAACGAACTATGATGTTTGTAAATAACACATATTTGAATTTAAAATTCCTTTCTAAAAATATGGATTTAACATACATTGCAGCAGACGCCCTGGTTCATAACAGATAAGGAAATTTTTTGTTTACAATACAAAGTTTTCAAATCTTTTGGGCACTACAATTTTCCTAGAGCGTCTTGTATCGCCCTTACTGCACATTAATTCTTCATCTTCTTCCTCTTTGTGTGCACTTCTTCATCTTCATCTTCTTCCATCCAATCATCACTACTCACTTCACTATCAGTTTCTGCGTTATTGGTGGTGTTGAATCTCTTCAACATATCCTTCCCTCGTAGTAGCGCTGCGACCGTGGTGCCTCGGGGGTGTCGCCCATCCTGTCTCCTGGGAGACACTCAATGACAACGTATGGACCCTTGTACTTGTCCACCAATTTCCAGGGCGAAAAAGTTGCGGGGGCTTTTCGTTGAACCAGTACCAAGTCGTCTACAGCGTACTGCTTGTTGTGGCACCTTCTCCTACTAACCTTATCCTTTGTAACTCTTGATCTAGTTTGATTCACTCAACCACCTCTTCTCTAACCTCCTTGATATCTTCCACCACATAGTCTACGTTTATTTCGCCATTCAATCTATCGTCGTTATAGGCTCTTGGCTCGAAGCTTATTGTTAATCGGAAAGGAGTAGTCTTGATATTTTTATGGTAAGCATTGTTGAGTGAAAACTGGACTGGACAATTGCCCCAATGCCATAATCAGCGTGCGATTTAGTCATTCTACTTGGCTGCTTACTTGAGGTGTTGCTATTGCATTCCTTACGTGTAGAATGTTGCCTTTATCGCACAGGGTACGAAAAGAAGTTCCGGTAAAGGACGTCCTTTGGCCTGTAATAACTCTCGTAGGCAGTCCCAGCAAGTTGATAATTTCCGTAAGTACACTAGTAGTTGTTTCGGATTTGGTGTTCCGCACGGCACGGAAAGTTACAGTTAGGTAAGTATTACCCTTCTTATTTTTAACAAAAAGTCCGAAGTGATCCAGATGGATGGCATGGTAGGAAACGTCGATCTTATCGATATTGTGCACGTACCTACGTTTCTTCCCTCCTAGTTGTGATATAAGCACTATGGGCAAGCATTTACTTCAAATACCATTGACTGTGTTGTATAAGGCTCGGTGGGCCTTGTCATCATGGTACATCTTTAAGAACACCATCTCATCTTTCTTGGAACAACGAGTAAGATTCTGTTTCCATATTTCCTACAGAGTTTACGTTGATCCATAGGATAGGTTGATCTGTTTTTCTTTTTTACCAAATCTATTTCTAGTTAGACCTAATACTGCTGTTATACATAGCATCTTCTCGTTCGCCTTCTGTGCAAATACAATCCAATCATCGTTTTCGATGTTTATGTTTATTCGTCTCAATTTTTCGTATAATTTCGATCGATTCACTCTCATATATAGCATTTCTATTTAATGCATCTGCTTGTGCCATCGAATATCCTGGTCTATATTCGATGTCATATTCCATCATTTTCAACCACCAACGGGTGAGGGGTATTATCTCTCTTTTGCTGAATGTACTCGTCACGGAACTGCAATCAATGACAACCTTGAAATGAATCTCCTTGGGATATGGTCGAAATTTTTCGGATGCTCATGCTACGGCTAAAGTCTCTAATTCGGTTGAGTGATACTTTGCTTTTGCCGGTGTAGTTTATCTACTTGCAAACATCAGAGGGTACCATCATCCGTCAGTTTGCTTCTGAAGTAATACACATCCAAGTCCTTTGCAATAAGCGACAGTGTGTGCTTTCGTCTGGAGAATACAATGCTAACACTGGTCGGCTGGTCAGGCTAACCTTAAGTTCTTCATACGCTTTGTCCTCTCCTCCACTTCAGCGCTGTTGTTCTTTTTGGTTCAATAGCGTTGTCAATGGTTTAGCTTTGAGCGTATAACCGTTCACAAAATGCCGGAAATAAGAGCTTAATCTTAGAATTTGTCACATTGTGAACATTACTTGGTTTCGGCAAGTCGATTAAGATTTTATCGCCTGATGGGCTAATTCCACTCCAGGTGATGTTTTAACAGAGGTAACCACCTCCACCAAGAAATAGCATTTCCGTGGATGGATTCAACGTCAAGTCGTCCTCTCGTAATATTTCAAATAAATATTCAAAATGGTCCCATCCTTCCTCCACGATCGCGCTAGGTATCAGTAAGCCGTCTAGATATGCCATCACTACACTATATCCTAATAGTGCAAGTATCCTATTCATCATCCGTTGGAAAATTGATGGTGCATTCACCAACCCAAATGGCATGCACGTAAACTGGTAGGCCTCGCCTGGAGTAACGAAATTAGTTTTCTCCTTTGACTCCTCCGTGATCGGTATTTGGTACTAGTCGGACTTCGTGCCTAAGCACATGAAAAATTTCTTATCACTAAGCCTGTCTAGGTGGTTATCGATCCATGGCAAAGGATATTTTTCTGTTTTTTTATCTCGTTTAGAGCTCTCGAATAAATACATATCCGTTCTTCTCCATTCCACTTGCGGGCCATAACAATTGGTCTAGCGAAAGGCGAAAATAAAATTTCAATAATACCTGCGATTTTCAATTCTTCCATTTGTATGAGAACTTGGTTTCTTTCAAAATGACTTAAATGGGCGATTTCTTTTCTGGGGAAAAACACTCTCTCTGAGTGGGTGAAATGAATTTTTTTAAATTGGAAATTTTCCATTCTGCCTCTGCGCATAAGGTGGAGAAAAAGTTTTCGAAGAAAAATTGTTTGTTTATATGAGTTATTACCTGAATCTTTCGACCGCAGTCCTAAAGCTTTCTCTAATAATTCATCCTTCCTCCTATTTTCATTCAACATCACCTCTACCAGCCGCATTATCTACGATACAGTTGTATTTTGTTAGTGATTTTTAGTGGTGGTTATGATTGTCACCGGCATTGGGGGCAGCGCACCCATATCATTAATGCCTGCTTCCGATAACGGCTCCGTGTTCTCAGTACTTATCTAATTACTTTTTTCTGCCATTATTCCGATTTTAAATGTTCGCAAACACAAGAGCGTTGCCAGTAGTCTCATAACTTTTAGGTTAAATTACGATTCCCTCACGATTTTCTCAACTCTTTCTGCTCGTTTCGAATCGAGATCCAGCTTCTAAATTATTATTGACTCTAGAGGGTCTTACACAAACGCCGCTAACTTAACTCTATCTATTAATATACTAATTAACGAGTTACAAATAATAATCACATACAACCCGGTTCGTCTCAGTTCATCTCATACCAACTGTCGAACTCCAAAATACTAACTATGATATTTGTAGATCACACATGAAAATCACATTTAAAATTTAAAATGCGTTTGTAGAAATATGTATTTAACATGAAACGTCTTTATGCAATAAACAGCTCAAATTTTATTAAAATTAAAGATCTTGTGTAGTTTCCATTTTATTTTCTTTAATATCTATATTAACATAAAATAATATTTGCTTAACTTGTTAAATTGATACTTATTCTATATTCGATATGTATACACATATTAACGGAAATATACTGCACTAAGCTTTACATAACGAATAAATACTTTCAAAACCAGTTTTATTTTCTATAGGTATCTGTAGCTAATCAGAACATTAACCAACATATTGTGTAATTAACAAGTATTTTAAATACACTTAGTAAGTTGTTGTATATCCATTATACTTTGCATGATTTGTGGTTTATATTGTTGTAATGAAATGAATTTTTGTCCATATTTTACATAATAATAATAAAATTTTAACCAAAACACACATAAAAAATAAACATAACCTTGTATTATATTCATTGTACTTGCATTTGACACATTCCTATTCTTTAGCTTGATTTTGTGGTTACTTTTGTATACACGTTTTACCATTTAAATGATTTCAGTAAAGCCTACTCAATATACTCATGTGTTATGGGGTTGCATATTCACTTAAAACACAATAAAATTTTGTTCAACCTTCCTTTCAAAAATTTCACAAACACATCTCACTCGGCAATATTGGTTGCATACATCGAAGGTCGACAATCTTTGTTAGACGTATTAAGAGTTTGTAACTGAGCTACTATTAGTTATGCAATGGTTACGCGTAACTAATGTATTATGGCCTTAATAATTGCCACTAGATGTTTCATATAATAAGATAATAATAGTTGATACGGTAAATATTTTAAGTTGTCTAATCACTAAGCATGATTTTAAGTACAGAGAGAGCAACAAATCCGACAACCACGTGACTGAAAATGTCGCCAACTTAAATTATCCCAGTTGGTCACACTGTTTGTGTCACTAACCTAGATTTGAAGTTCTGAATTACAGAAAGAAACCAGTGGCGTAGCACTATCTTCTTTATATGTACTAAGGTAACAATTTATAAATTACAATTGTCGCAATCTATTGGAAAAATAAGTAAAAACAAAGATAATACATAATAATTTTTAACAGTATTTACGGAACATAAAAATTCAAATCAATTTAAAATTAAAC
Organism: Osmoderma eremita; assembly: GCA_031763485.1. Lineage (NCBI taxonomy): Eukaryota > Metazoa > Arthropoda > Insecta > Coleoptera > Scarabaeidae > Osmoderma > Osmoderma eremita. The sequence goes on along the minus strand of JARFOC010000314.1, from coordinate 964,381 downwards.
GAGTGGGATAAGTGTTACGACACGAGTTCTTTATGTTATTCTTATTTTTCTGCAAGATACAATAATTTAAAATTTTGGTAATTTTTGTGCTGGTTGGTAATATCCTATGACATTTCCAGAAAAAAATATTACTCAGCGCCCCCTGGAAATTAAGTTTTTTTTAAATTTTAATAGCAATTAAACAGAAAGATATATGTGTTAATGTTTCCATCTTTTTCGTAAAATATAGTAAAGAAAGTTATAATTTAGAAATATCCAATTTTGAAATTATGAAACTATTTATTGAACTCAGAATAGAGAGGTAATACAAAAAAAGTTAAAACATTCGAAATCATCTTAATGAGAAAGATGAACCTGGTATGCTGCTACCAATTTGGTAATCTTCGGCTCTATTTTCGTCAGCAGTAATCTTAAATCACCGCGTTTGACTATTTGCAATCGGTTTCCTTTTTTGTTAATAAATCGGTTACCGCACTGAATCCACGTTCCACTAAATATGGTGAAGGAAATGCAATTAAGAACTTCTGAATTGCAGCCCATATTTCAGGATAAGCCGTAGGGATCTCCTTTTGCAGCCAAATTCTTCTAAATCTTCTCTTCTTTCTTTTATGCTTTCACCGTTTCACCGTCCCCGTACAGTTATTCATCGCCCCCAAATGCACCTATGGCTATCACCGCCCCCTTGGATCGCTTCAGCGCTCACCAGGGGGCGGAGCGCCCACTTTGGAAATCATTGATGTAGACCATCTAAAATTACACCCTATGTAAGCTATGATTTGTGATTATTTGATGTTTTGCACTTGACAGTTTGACTTTACATTTTTTGACGTTTGAAATCTCAATTGACTACACTTGTAAAACTAAATTGCACTACTTTTTATATTATAGGACACCGTGCCATAATGGGATATTAACGCACCGCTTTCGGTGCGTTCATAGCCTTATTATAGTACCAAATTAGGAAAATATATTTTATAATTGGATAGTTCTATTAAGATTCTGTATAATTTGTGTATGGTCTTACATTGCCACCTTAAGTTTAAAGAAAAAGAAAATTCCTAATTTTCTGGAGAATAAAAATTTCCTTCAATTGTTTTATAATTTATTTTCAAACAATACAAAATAATATTCTAAAATTTTAAAATATGGCATATATAAAGTTAATTCTTCTTTTCTTTATAATAATTTTCACTGTAAAACAAGAAATACATATATAGGAATTCATAACAGGATTTTTTCTTTAAACTTACCATCCTGGTACATTTTCAGGATCGTCACAAGTTAATCTCTCTTCATTATAGACTTCTCCGGCTGAACAAGCACCCCTTTGAGGCATATGAGCGTTTCTACAAATATAGAATTTCTGACAATCATCTGGGTGAGGATAAGTTGGATGTGGTAATTTTCTTCCATCCGGTCCCAAGACGTCTTCATCGGGACAAACGAAACCATCGTCTAGAGCATCTGGAATAAATGGAGTTGTTTTAAAATTAGTTAATTAAAGTTAATTAAAGTAAAGAAGTATTAGTATTTGAAAGTTACCCTTTTTGGATTTTTTACAGTCTTTCCTGTGGCTGTCAGTAAACCACGCACAAGTACTTGCCACGTCATCATAGACGAGGCCAGGCGGGCAAGACATCTCGTGAGGAGTGCCGTCCACGCAATTGAAGAACTTATCGCAAGCTAATGGATTTGTGTGGCGGTAATAGCCGTTGGCTCTTGGACAACCAGGACTTGGTTTAGCTTCCTCTGTCACAAAATGAAGAAAGAAGGTTAGTATCTACATTTTTTTGGTCCAATAAAGACTGTGTCAAACAAATATTTTATTACATTACATTGAGTATGATACATTAGCTCCCATTGTCAAATACCAAAGAATAAAAGAAACGTCCGATTTGGTTAATGTGGTGAAGTTCATGTTAGCGTGAGAAGATAATGCAGGTTTCTATCAATATGCATTCGTTAACAACATTGATTTATTCATAACTTGTACACCTATACGTTTATAATTACGCAGTTAAATATTCTACCAGAACTAAATATGTATTAATAACACTTAATATGGTTAGAGGAGAAAAAATGGCTTGCGTCAGCGGTTTTCAAACTTTCGTATTTGTCACGCACAGTAACTGATTTTCAGATTGAGATTTACAGTAATAATAACGCTTTGTTGCAAAAATGTCTACTCCTATTGAGAATATGTAGGATATACCTACTTAGGCCAAGAAAATAAATCTCTTATAGTAATCATCTTGATCCGAGAAAAGTTGTTTTGGAAAAATCAACGTTACCCCTTACATTCGCACATGTTACATTTAAAGTTCAGATGCCAATAAATTACCATAGGCGCAAGGAAAAGGCGTCTTGAACGGCCGGTCTAGAGACAACCAGAACTGTTGATAGGAATGGCAGCAGTATCAAAGAAGTTTCCAAAACATTCGATATTCCAATGAGCACCTTACAAAAAAGAGTGAAGCAAAATATTTGTGCTGACCCTTTTCTGGAACGTACTCCAGTGTTTTCACGAAATGTAGAAAAACAATTGGCAGAACGTATAATACATCTTTCGAAACGTCTCTATGGAATTTCTAGAGGAAATTTAAAAAAAAGATGCCTTTGAATATGCGAAATGCATCTATGTTTTTTGCGTAAACCTTATAGATGTGCTTTACGCTAAACCATAAATGGATTTGGCTTCATAAAATCCCTATGCCAATCGTCACCTGCAGTTGTTTTTTTCTTTCTGTATTGAAGGAACAAGACCGTAATGGTCTACTGGGTTGGTTGCTAGACTCCTAAACTGAAAGTCCCAGGTTCGATTGCCAGCCGCGCCAATCACATCAGTGGCGTTTTTAAGATATTTTCTAACAACTTGGAACCTAGTGCAAACAAGGAATATATTTTAAGCGCACAGAATTTTGAATACTGACGAAATAGGAGTTTGAACGGTGCAGACGCCCGGAAAGATACTAGTCAAATGAGGTTTGAAACAAATGGGGTTTGTCAAGAGTTGGGATAAGCGGAAGAAGCACAACAATTGTTTATGCAAAAAGCGCATCCTGCAATTTTGCACTCCCAATTATCATTTATCCGAGAAAGCAGATGAATCCACAGCTTCAGAAAGGACGCCCACCAGAAGCTCTTGTTCTGGAAAAGGTTGGATTATGGTGATCTTCTCGTGCAGTATTTAAAACATTTTCAACAATTCTTCAAAGCAAGTTTGGAGGAACCCGTTTTGCTTGTAATGGACAACCATTCCACTCATTGCATTCTTCAGAATGCATGAATTTTACAAAACCCATAGTATTATGCTATTAACAATACCGCTACACATTTCGCATAAGGTTCAGCCTTTAGATATCACTTTTTGTGGATCCTAAAAACTGCCTTAAATAATGTAACAAAAAGCCACCCGTATGAAAAATTACTCCATTCGAAGTGGCAAAATTTTCCAATAATGTATATATGGGAGTTATTAATGCAGAAAGGGCGATTACGGGGTTTAAAACCACAGAAATTGTTCCTTATAATCCCGACGTCTTTACTAAAGGAGGCATTGAACCAGCTCGTCTTCTTGACAGCAGAAATCCGAATGAGAATGAAGTTGCTATTAACGACATCCATGCAAATGATGAGATCAAAACTCAACAATACCTAGATGTACGAGTACAGATAACTTTAGAACATCAGCAAACTCTAGAACGCGAGAAAATTCCAAAACTACAATTCCCTCAATGCCAGTATAAGTCTGAATAAGTTTCAAACATTGAGAGATCATTTCTAGAACTGTTGCTCCTACCAGGACCGTCTAACTCGAAAGGCAAAAAACAGTAGTCTCAAATTGTGACATCCACTCTAATAAGGAATTTCTAAAGAAAAAGAAACTAAAAATTAGCATAACAGACGTCTTTCAATCAACGCCCCAAAAGAAAAGGAGAACAAACGAAATTAACAAAAGATCGAAACTACCGAGAGGAAATATGTAAGCTTACAGGGAAGTGAGATCAGGCGATGAAGACAATGGCTAACAATGCGATGGGGATTGATATATGTTTAGTGTGTGGGGAATTCGGTAAAAATAGTGAACTATAATTAAGATGTATTTTAGGTAGTAATTGGCACATAAAGCGTGCGCTGACATAGAAGAGAAAACATTAATTTGTAATTATTGTAGGTATCACATTCTTGGTTAACCCTCGTCAATTTCTTGGTCCAAGAAAATAGGGCTACGGAATAAGTTATCCCCATTCTAAGAAAATATTGTTTTGCTCGAACACAAGCTGTAAAAAAATAATTTGTATTTACCTTCGGTAAATATGGACAGATTTTTAATAAACAAACATTACAAACATTGCATGTTTCAATTTCACGAAAAACAGTAGCATCGCTAATCCTGTTATAAAATCAAAAACAGGAATATATAATCATGTGTACTTAAACTTGGGTTGAAGAAAAACTTAAATACGTTATGTGCCTGAAAATTTTAGGTCCAGGTAGCATAAGACCCAATAAATTTAGGGGTATTTATTTATAAATCCTGTACGAAGTATATATCGATAAGCTCTGAGGTCGATTTTTTGCAAAGTCACACAGAACTTTCGGGAAACAAAGTCATATAACACAAAGCTCCCACATAAAATTAGAGATATTTTTTAGTATCGCACAAATTGGCTTAGCGAGCTTAGAGTAGCCGAATGAAAGAAACCACATATTGCGGAGCAAATCATGGGTACTTTTGGCAACAACGTTTGAAACCTATGCTAAACAACTCAAGAATATTCAACAACATTCTGAAAATGAGTTAGTCCGAACATTATTTGCCTTACAACTTGAAGCAATAGACAACAGTAACGATTTCTATATGATCGTGTTGAAAATTTTGCACCGATGGAGTTCAATCCATGTCTGGAAGATATAATAGTTTATAAGTACTTGTCAAGACGGCAAATCGAGAAGGGATTTGGACACACTATGTGATCCATTCGGGAAGCTCTAACATCAAAATTACTAAGTTCTGGGCTAAACAGTAATATTTTAAAAAAACCAGACCTTGAAAATCAAAGATTTTCGATGTTCTTCATGAATATATCGTAGCCGATCGTACGTATACCATTGTAGTTCTATTCTTAATCCAGATGGTTGTTATGTGGCAAGGTATTGAGCAAAATGAGAAACGAAATAGCAATATTCTTGAACCAGCGAAGTCACAAGAATGCGGAAGGATTCTACGATTAATTTACTTAATCTTTAACTTCAAAGAAATAATACAAAAGTGAAAGATTCAACGCCTTTTCTAAGGAAATACAGTTACGAAATAACAAATTATAAGAAAACTGCTTTGAAATGTTTCCACGATGTATGAGTTAGCTACTTGAAGGGAATCATGAATCATTGCTAAAGAAAACAGAGGATCATTGGAAAACTTGAGCACTATGTTCCGCAAAATGCCTTTTCGCAGAAAAAAAAGTGATACATTTTACTGGAATTCGGTAAAACATCCATTTGAAAATACATCTACCGACTTATCGTTGCAATAAGAAGAACAACTGGTAGATCTTTCTTGAAGTACCGCAAAAGAGTTCAAATTTGCTGCAAGCGCTTAACAAATTTCTGGAATGAACTTATATTCTCTTATGTTGGTTGCTCCTTTCGAATACTGTTGCCTTTCCTGTTTCTTACCTTTACGAAACTGATTTTTCCGCGGCGCTGTTAGTCTATATATAGAAACAAACTTCAAAGAAAAACCGAAAGAAAGAGTGTCTATCTCGAATATAAATCTAAATTTGGATTTGTTCATTTGTTCAAAGCTCTCTTATAAATTTCCCCTCCACCTCTCAATTCCAGGGAGCGCATACAGTTTGAGAACCGCCGGCATGCGTAAACGAAATTTTCCATTAACCAATATCGAAAGAAAAAATAAAATTAGTTTAAGAAGTTCACGCTTATGTGGCCAGTACTGACGATTTCGCCACTCCTTAGTTTCACTTAGGTAACATGTGGGCGTGTCATTCTTACTCATATGCAGCGATACAGACTTCAATAAGACAATATAAAATCAAGATATTACGTTGCTGCTTGTATACCATTTCGATCGGTGAATACTTACGCAAAAAGGTTCGATCGCCGCAATCTATGTTGGCCGGTATGTCGCACCTCTCTTTATTGGGGTCACTGTCATCGAATACCAGACCATCTGGGCATAATCTCTGCTCGTATTCGCCCTTCGAGCAGATATAGTATAGGTCGCATTCCTGCAGGTCCGGAAAGAAACCGGTGCGGTCCGGACACGTAAATGTCTGCGATTGACTAACTGGAATTAACGCAAGACGTCAATGAAATATGATAGAAAAAGTTACGTGCATACTACAGTGCGTTTCAAAGAGAATTAAACCTAGTAGCCCATGAACTTCTTATGTAAATATGGAATGTGCCACTCTGTCCAAAAGAGCGTAGAATATGTCACAAGATACCGTGAGATCAATAATTTAATTTATAATTGAAGTAGGCTTTGTGTTTTGCCACAGAGTTAATAAAACGGCTTAATTAGTAATGTTACTGATAGTAGTGTTTATCACAACTGACAAATAATAATTTTAGGTTATGTTTCTTTAAAATGCTTTGTTAAAAGTGCATGCTTTTTATGAAAGGTTTAATAATGAAACAACAAATTTCCAAGAAAACAAATGGTTTTTGAATTAACTTCCAGTAGTAAAAGTACCCAAATTAACCATTTTAGAATCTTACATTGTGACAGTTATTATAATTTCATGTGACACTTTGTTGACATGTTGTAATATTCACAGGTTACTCTGATTATACGTTCAATTGATTACCTGGTAGATGCAAACATATACATCAAATATGCACCTTACGTAACAAACATATTAACTGAAAAATTAGAATTTATTGTTTTAGAAGTCTTTATGATAGCTACAATGACAGTGGGACAATTCATATGGGTTAAAAAATTCTAAGTAATTTTACTTAACCAAAAGAGCGTACACAAAATTTATGATAAAGTTAATATATTATTCATTTTAAAGATATAACGACATGAACCCTTAAGTCCGACTTGAGAAATAGATCTCGTACACGCTTTCTGAAGAATAAAATTGTTTTTAATGTGATCAAAATTGCACCACATTGGCATAGTAGGATGTTATCGCCGCTGCAATACCCACACCCTTCGATACAACAGGTTACAAGGCAAGACAGGAACGACTCAATTTGCCAGCAAGATATTTTAAATGAGTGCGCCGGACCGACGATGGTCAATGCGCCATCCCAGGAAAGACACATTCTCCTTGCAGGTGAGTATACTTCATCGATTTATTTCCAAAGTTTCCATCAATTTTGTCTTATTTAAATTCAACATTAGATTATGATTTTGGAGCCATGTTTCCAAATTTTTCGGAACTTCTTCTAAGACTTTCACACCCTCGGCGCTCTGGTCGGCGCGTGTTACGAAAAACATGTCGTCTGCGTACACTATGACCAATCCATCGATTCTCCCCGGCAATCGTTAAGATACAGCAAAAACAACATAGGACCTAGTACGCATCCTTGCGGAACCCCAAAGATCACATTATTTCAATACAATCAGATCTTTTTTTTGCCATCCGCATTGTGTTTTACAACCCACTGTCTTCTACCGCTGATAAAAACTTAATCCAGTCTAGAGCAATTCCTCTAAAACCAAGGATCTCCAGTTTATCAGAAAATATCTGATGGTCAACGGAATCGAACACATTAGATGAATCCAGCAACATTATACATACTTATATGTACATGGATGTTTGCAAGAGTTGGAACATAGCACGTCTGGTTGATGGGCCTTGTATATATCCATTCTAGGGTATGTGTTAGTATGCTTTTCCTTATATATTCCCATATATTCATTACTTTTTTCAAAAACTTTTGAGATATTCGATATAAGAGCTATTGGCCTGTAATTGTCAAAGTTAGATTTTACCCCTTTTTTGAATATAAGTCTAATTATAGTATATTATATTGTATTCTTTAATTCAACAGAAAATTCGCCGCTCTCGTACGAAGAATTAGTTATTTGCACAAGAGGTGTTGCCTATTCTTCCGCGCAATATTTCAATATTAAAAGGCTTTTTATCGTCCTAATAACTTCTTGCTCATCTGTTAAATTTACTGAAAATTTTTGGTTAGATGTTGTCTTATGTTGCACGCGTACTCTATTTATCTTAATAAGGATAATGATGGAAAATCAATTACCCAACAAAAGGAAATAAAAATTTATTAGTATGAATTTTTATTGTTACAATATATAGTTACAAATGTTCGAAATGACCACCAATCTGTTCAATGCACAATACTAGACTACGTTTCCTATTATCAAACTTATGCTTTTCTCCGTAAAAAAATGCCATTATTGGCGCATGGTTTATTGCTGGAATCATCATACTAGCAAACGCAATGAAAGGGGTACAAGCATTAAAGACGGACTCGAGTTTCTGCCTACCATGCGTAATCAGCGATGAAAGTGGGTTTAGCATACGGAGAGACGCTGATGACGCCTAGTAGACAGAAACTCGAGTCCATCTTTAATGCTAGTACCTCTTTCATTGCTTTTGCCAATATAGTGATTCCTGCAATGAACCATGCGCTTATAGTGGCATTTTTTGCGGTTAATTGTTTTTGGCACTTTTGATGTTTCTTATGTTACGTCATGATTAAGCCGTTCCTGGAATCACAACATACGCAGTCCTTCTGTCGGGACTGACAGTCCATGCACTGTCCGAGCTAGATGAAGTGTACTGCATTACGGACCATATTGCATTTGGCTGGGTAGCTTGTGTGTTTGACCGGTGTCCCCTAGATGGAGTGTGCCGTGGCGCAAGCAAGTGGCTGGGACAAGTTCGGCGACACATGAGAGTGGGTTCGGAGAGACGCTGATGACGCCTGGTAGGCAGAAACTCGAGTCCGCCTTTAATGGTTGTATCCCATTCATTGCTTTTGCTAGTATGGTGATTCCAGCAATAAACCATGCGCCTATAATGGCATTTTTTACGGTTAATTATTTTTGGCACTTTTGATGCTTCTTATGCTTTTCTATCAATTAATACATTATTTCATAATATACTTAATTAGAAACATTTCTGAGTAGGAGCAAGAATCAAACATATAGCGACTCCTGGGTCTGTACGGTTACTTCCACTCACTCCTTCGATATTGAATACTTTTCTGAAGGAAAAAAAAATTTCGGAATCGTGTGTGACTTAGAGCGTACTTTCCATCAATGTACATTTTGGCGTCCGTCATTTATTTTATTTATTTTATTTATTTTATTTATTTTATTTATTTTATTTATTTTATTTATTTTATTTATTTTATTTA
>JARFOC010000314.1:933757-954915 GCA_031763485.1 Osmoderma eremita | reverse complement strand
GCAAGATTAGACTGTTAAACCGGCTAGGAATAGTTTTGACAGTTCTGTAGAATTGCATTGTTTGTTTTCATTTGAGAGAAAACCAAGCCTACTGTGATTTTTAATGCAAGAATTCATTCATATTCGGGCATTCATATTAGGGCAAAAGTGTATTAGGACTTTTAAATTGAATATTATATTGTCTTTCCAAATATTAAAAAATACTAAATTTTAAATTATCTTAAAAACGTATCATTCAATTGCTTTCTTCTCAATTGCACTTTAATCAACACTGAAAACACTGAATCATTGTTAATTTAACCGAATCTGTAACATTAATAATAAGAAAGTTAGCAATAGTGCCCCGAAGTTTTTGAACACCCTGTATATGCCTGTATTGGTTGAAGATTAGTTCTCGGTATTTATGAGGTAACTATTGGTTAGATATAAAAGGAATACCTAGTATAAGAAATATTTCTTATTCCGTTTTAGAATTAATTTTTATTTTCGAATTTATACGATTTTTTAGATATGCCTGTGATTTCTGTTAATTAAACATATTGGCTAATATTTCCACCTAATGTTTAATTTAACAATGCCCTAACTACATTTTCAAGATAATTTTTAATCTTTTACTGTGAATATTACGAGTGGTAGCGAAAAATTTTATTCTCAGAAATGATTAAAAGCCGAGTTAAAAATGTAGGTAGGGCGTTATTAAATTAAATGTGAGATGTAAATACGACTCATTATTAGTAGACGTATCACACTGATGAGATTAAGGAAAATTGAAACATATCTAACTTTTAAATGTCGCGCCATATTTCAAAAGCACGATGCAGCCGTAGTTCCATGTTTGGCCGTACCTACCCATAGGGCGCTGTTATTCAGTATCGTGAAGTTACGTGTTTCGCACGAAATGTACAGTTTCGCGTTTCTCTTTTTGGTGTTCTGTGTACATACGCGACGACATACCCCATCTTGGGTACACCTGTCAAGACATAAGCCACCAAAACCAACGTAACAGGGTCGGTAATGCAGTATACTTCTCGTTCGGACTGTACTTGGATTGTCGGACCGGGTAGAATGACTGCCCTGCCCATATTATGTATATAGGAACAGCTTGACCATGACGTAACATAAAAACATCAAAGGTCAATCATACCTGGTCACCAGTTTGAGTTTCGTGAATGGCTTGCCACAATTGACAGAGTAGTAGACGTGATAAATAATACATTTAGAAAGCCTTTTTAGAAAGATAATTTGGAAATGTTTTGGGCTTTTAAAAGCAAAATTTATTTTCAAATTTCCATATGCGTACCTGAAGCTGCACTAATACAGATTTAAAACATGTTTAATTTGGGTTTTCAGGTAAACTGCAGATACATTTCCCCACGCAAACACTTAACGTAGTGTCGTACAACGACGGTTATTAAAACTGTTAAATTTATTAAATAAAATTATTTAAATAAAAAATGAAAAAGTTTCTTTCTACTTTTTAAATATAAATGCATAACGGTTTCAAGAAAATATGTAAAGTTACAAAGCTTTCATAAAAATTGAAGTGTTGATCGCCCTTAAAAAGACGAATGAAAAGTTGGTCGCTACATCAATCGAAACGCCATAAAGAATACACACGTGAAGGAAAGTCAGTTTTAGAACAAGAATAGAAAAATATGAATAATTATTTCTAATTATTTCTAATTGCACTTGTTCTTCATTTTGCATATTGTCCACTTACCATTCAGGTACATGTCTGACCCAATTGCAGGTTTTATGCACATCATCGAAAACCTGGCCCAGTTTGCATCCATTTCGGCGTGGCGTGTCGCCGTTGATGCAGACGTAGAAATATTGGCAGTCTTCTGGGTCGGCGTATCTGGGGTGAGTCACGGCCACGCTCTCGTTAACCTTGGGACATTCGAACTGGAATACCTCTATAGAGAGAAAAACAATTTAATTCAAATGTAAAATCGATTCAGGTAATGTTTGCATGTTTTAAAAACGGGACCTAAACAAATTATAATTTTCCTCGAGATTTACCTGGACGAGAACTTTTCCAAACAAATTATTTAAAATCATTTTAAAAATTGTCAGAAATTGCTTAATTTATTCAGTTTCAAAAAATGCCGTGTATTGCTTCTGTTGTAAACTTTACGAGCTTTCAAGGTCGGACGAAAACATTTATTCAGAGATGTTATGGTTGATAACGTCTTGTAATGTGTTTGGATCGTGTCCAGGAAACATTAACTCATTTAAATAATTACTAATATTCACAGTTTTACTTAGGAGATTGTGTAAATTTTTAAAAATACAATTTTAACCTCAAAAAATATAAGTTGTATCTATCATTTGCAGCAGGCAATTTTACATATTGATATTGGTATAAAGTAATAAAAAAAATGTATGTCATACAATTTTTAGGCAAGCAAGGTTTATAACGCCTGGTAAGCAGAAACTCGAGTCCGTCTTTAATGCTTGTACCCCTTTGACTGCTTTTGCTAGTATGGTGATTCCAGCAATAAACCATGCGCCGATGATAGCATTTTTACGGTTACGCAAGGTTTAGCTTCTCGTGTTAAAAGTATACTCTCTAATCTAAAAGTAATCCTAAAGTAATACTGTCTAATCTAGTAATAATATCAATATAACCAGAGATGTAGTAGACAAAATCGATATTCATAATTTTTTTTTTGTTTAATAAAAGCAAAAAAAAAGTTCAATGATTTTATTTATCTTCATATTGGACTAAATGACATTTGATTTTGTACCTTGCTTTATTACCTGAATTAAATAAATTACTTTATAAATATACTTTGTAGCTTATTTGGACTACTTCCTATTTTTGCCCATTATATTTTATGAACTGAATTTGTTACTGAATATCTCTTTTTATGGGAGGGAATATTCCCGCCGTTAAAAAATTTTCACGCAAGCAGGAGCACACAGTGATCCGGAAACGCGCCTTTGCGAAAAAAAAAATCCGTAACTTCTTACAGAATTGGAATTTTTTTAATGATTTTTTCAGGATAATGATACTAAATATGGGGGATTTGATTTACATGAAAGAAATAAAGATTACGCATAAAATGCCGGCGTAATTATTGGGGAGATACGTAAATTTATGCAATTTGTAAATTTTTTACATTAAAATAATTGAATTACCTATCAGGAACCACATAATTTCGTGCAATTTTTGTATAAAGTAAAGTGCCATGAATATTTCGTAAGTTGGTAGTCGATAGCACGTGTTGTTATCGGCCATCTACTTTAGTATGAATCCTTTTATCGGTTGCATACACATTTTGCGTTTTTTATTTAATTCATAGTTTTCAATAAACTTTAATTCGAGGTTGTTTACTATTTAAGTACAAAGTACTCAAGTACAAGTGAAAAATATGTAGTGATCGAACATCACAGAAGTGGTTCAAAAAATTTTCTTCGGAAGTCTCAACTTGATCGATGAAGCACGCTCTGGGAGACCGAAAATCATTACCAACGAGGGTATTCAGCAGGTTGTGGGGGAAAATTAAAGTACAGCGTCTCTACAGCTTGCACAAAGGTTCACTGTGAGTGATGAAACCATTCGTTTGCACCTTCATGATCTAGGAAATGGGTGCCACATGAATTGTCAAATTGTTCGCGAAAAAAACTGGGCTGGGAAACGTTGCCACACCCTCCATGTTCACGTGACATTTCGCCAAGTGATTAGCAACATTCTTTATCCCTTGACAACTGTATGAAGCATGAAGCATAGACCGTTCAAAATTCGAGTTCTTGTAATAAATGCGGTGCGTCAATTTTTTGATTCAAAATCCATAGAGTTCTGCAATACCTGCATACAAAAATTAGTGTCACGTTGGCAAGAGGTTATTGAGTGTGATGGTAATTACTTCGAATCATAATGGTGTAATGGTTTCTTAATGAATAATATTTATATTTTATCACAAAAAACCACACGAACTTACTTGGTTACTTATATATATTTCGATTTTTTTTTTAATAGAGTAGATGAAACAACCACATAATCGGTAACATATTCGAATTAAAATTATTCCGTACACAAATAATATCAGCTTCAATTAATAAATAATAATAATAATAATTCAATAAATTTGTTTCGGTGATCATTCGCGGGCTTAAATATTCGAGGGATATTTGAACATCGTTAATTTTTATTTGTTTATTAATGAATTTTGTATTTTATTCCAGGATATTCAAGGAAGATGTAGATTTTAAATATGTCCATAACCACTTTGCCTGCTAGGAATATTAAATATTTACTCTTATTTCTGTGATATTTGCGTTCATGACTTCAAGTCGTCCAGCATGTATGCAAGGTGTCGGTCATAAAACGACACAGACTGAATATTTAAGAGTTTTCACAAAATCGCTGAGGCCCGTCAACTTCTAATCGAAGGGGAACAACTTTTGGAGAGCAAATGATCTTCATACATTGAACCCAATAACCACTTTCGTGTTAACCTCAACATTTTTAAATCTCACGAGGGATTGAGTGATGTAGCATTGGAAAGCTACGTTATAATTTATATTATATTCAATCAGTTCTGTTTTCCAGTTGTAAAAATAACAATTTATTTGAAATGAACAAATATTTTAAGCAGATATCGTAGTATATTTTACTTATAGACAATACTGTTTCAAAAACCTGTTACTGATATTATTCTGTAAAGTTTAAAATATCACCACAATTGTTTACAAGGTACATTTTTGTTAAGTTATTAAAATTCCGAAGGACTAGCAGGTAGACGAAAATTTATGCAGTATATACATTATACAAACAATATAAACTACTCCTGTTTATAACATATTTTAAACAAACGGACAGATAATAACTAGATCTTAAAATCCTATTACGTCAGCTATAATTATAATTACCATCCATATTTATACATTTCCAATAAGCACGTGGTGATTACAAAAGTAATTGATTCTGATCGATTTTTTTCGCCACTTCCGTATCTATACTTATGCAAATATGCGATGTAAACCTTGACCAAAAAGCCAGTCTACAATAATCATCATTCTCACACGTATCTTACCTGCAGATGTACAGCCTTCCCTCTTCGCTTCATCCGGCCATGAACAGATTCCAGCTCGTTCATTATAGACCAAACCGCTCGGACAGGTGATCATGTTGAATTTACCGTCGACGCAATAATAGAATTTGTCACAAATGTTCTTTTGCTCGTGTCCGAAGTATCCATGCTTCCTAGGACAATTCTGAGTGGGTTCGGGTGTCTCTACATATGCGAAAATAAATTTGTACTATTGCTTTTAAGCAACTTTATACAAAATTAAGAATGGAATATAAGAGGTGGAAAATTGACAGAAACTACTGTTCATTTTAAAAACGAAGACATCTAAATTTGAACGAACAAGACTTATTTAGCCCGGCCATCATTCTAGGAGTTTGTGCCTATTATTGACAATATTAGAAATGTCTACAGACGCTATTACATCAGTGTTTAACGATAACTGGCTTATAGTGTGTAGAAGAACCACCAGGAATGTGCTCTGTTGGAACAGAAGCGTGCCAAACGTGAGCAGGCAAGTAAAAAAAGTTCAGTAGAGCTAAGAAAACATCAATATGAAATGAATATAAAAAGGTCCTTGCTGATTATAATAAAGCTCTTGGAAGTTCTAAAAAGCAGCCATAGAGGAGGCACAGAATATGCCAGGCTCAACTAGATAGAGAACCTCAGAACTCAATATATACTCTGAAAATAGAAAGAGGAGAGTACACCAAAACGGGAAAGGGGACAATAAGAGAACTCTTTTGGGTCAATTTTCCGGAATCCAAAATTACCAACTCATCGCTGCGAGACCGCAACAAGCCAGAACTACAAGGCAGGCATCCAGGGAACAGTGGCAGGTGGCAAAGAACGTCATGAATGTGAACAAAGTGAAATGGGCTATCAACTCATTCAAATCCTATAAACCGAAAGGACAGGACGGCATTTATCAAAAATGCTACAAAAGGGCCCGCACCTTGTGTTGAAGAAGATGTGTATGTTACTCAAGAGAAGTTTGGCACTGGGATACGTACCAATAGCCTAGATGCTAACCAGAGCTAGTTTTATTCCAAGAACCGACAAAACAGGACAGGATGGAGCAAGGTCTAATGTCGTTTATGCTTAAGCATGTAGAAAAACTGTTAGGCAGACATATAAGGGATGATATATTACCATACCGACCATATACGTATCAAGCAGGCAAATCAACAGAGACACCCCTTCACCATCTATTGGAGAGAGCCAAGTATACTCTGGTAAATAGGGAGGTGCTCTCATACACCTCCTTAGGCATAGAAGGACCTTTCGACAATACCTCTGCCATATCTATGTCCATAACATTGCAGATGGGTAGACTGCATGCTGAAAGTGAAGTCACTTTACACGACCATCATGGGAGATACTTTCAGATGATTCAGATGGACGCAGATGTCTACAGGGCGATTCTAGTGAAACAAAAAATTATACGTAGCCGCAGAACTTGCGCTGGGAATGTCTAAAATCGCAGGACGAAGGCAAATACGGAAGTGTGTCAAAAATATATACGAAGAATACTGGAACGATATTACCAGGCAAAGTCATGGTAAGACCTTCATTAAGAAGCCATCAATAAAGAAGACTGACGAACTACTAAATCATTCTCCTATAGTAGTAACGGGACTTTGTGCACTGAAAGAACATCAACAGAAAATTTAAGTTGACATTGAGGATCGCAACTGCAGAGACTGCATATCAGATTTTATGCGAATGCGAGGCCTTTAGAAGACAATTTTTGGGAAACCAAAAATGAACTCAGAGGATTATACAATCGGACAAGGACCTGTACAGATTGGTGTATGGTATACAGATTTGAATGGGTAAAAGAAATGGGAGATTAAATACAAAAGTGCAAAGGGCTGAAGTATTTCCAGCGACTTAAGTCATACAGTTCTCCACAAATAAAGGTGATTATACAGAAATACTTACGTAGTTTTGGTCTTTGTGAGCAATCGATGTTAAAAGGTAAGTCGCATTTCTCGTAATCCGAACTGAAGTCATTGAATACCAAACCGTCTGGGCATAATTTCGCCGTCGCTACGCCATTGATGCATTGGTAATATTTGTCGCATTGTTCGGCGTCCGCAAAATATCCGTCCGGTTCCGGGCACTCGTCCGAAATAGCTACATCATCCGGTTCCGGAGTTGACTTCCTTCCGGCAGCAGTTACATAAGCTGTTAAATCAAAAGAATTGTAAATTTATTCACTATCTAATACCTATTACGTGAAGTTTTTGTTAAATTTATGTAATTAAATTTCCATTATACGATGATACAAATACATAAATTGTAATTCAGGAAAGTTTATAATCACATGATTTCGTCAAATTAAAAATGACACCAGTAACATTGTGTCAAACAATCCAATCTCAAAGTTTCTATCAAGATCTAGAAGAATGGTTCGATGTGGCAGTTGTCGTTCTGGATACAGCTGCAAATATCTTGTACTCTCTATTATTGTATTTCGGTTCGATAAATAAAAAATACTTAACATACTTCGTTTCTTTCCGTTGGTATACGACATTTTTCTATTACTAATGAATGATAATTGAAACGTTAGACAGTTTTAAATTTCATGGCTACCTTATTTAACATTAAAATGTGTTCTTGGTCAATAAAACCATAATATCATGTCAACATGTTATACATGGTTGAAATCAGAAAAAAAACTATTTTTGACGGTGTCAAAATCCAATATGACGCCGGTAAGAAATAAGAAAGTTGATGATCGCCAGAAGGAATCGAAACGTCATATAAAAATTTCGAGTACACTATTAAATAGAAGATCAAAGGTGACCCTGAGAATGTGTTTTTAGTTTTTCTCTGCAATGCCGAATAAAAGTGCTAGAGGTAAAAGAAGAAAATGTTTTTTCTTTGTTTTAAAAAAGAATCTCGAACGTCATTTGTCACAGGCTTATTTTTTCTTCGGATTCATAAAAAACACAAAATTTTGCAACTTTGCCAAATTTAAACCTACCCTCTATCTCCAATAATAACCGAGATCCCCATAGTGAGGGTCGAAAATGAATCAACCTGTAGAGGGAGATTGATTTTTCATTGTGCTCTCATTATTTCCGTGGGAATCAAAGTATCTAAGAAATTCAGAAACAAATCTGCTACAATAATTGCTGCCCTTTCCAATCAGGTAACTCACATTGATGATTAAGAATGGGAGAAATGAATGTAGTTTATGAATTGAATATCCTGTATTTCTGTGTACGTTTACATAGGTCATTAAATTCTGTCTTCAGGCAATAAATAACATCACAACAACAGTAACACAAATTGCATAAATAGACCATGAATTCGTTACCCAAAAGACAATCAAAAAGTATCATACCACAGCAATTGTTCAAAATGTCCACCGTTTTTCCACCCATCCACTTTCTTTAAAATTTTTATTTCGTCGCTTTGTCCTGCTTCATTCTGATTTCTGTTCCTTTTTCTTACGCTCTTCTATTTTTTTTTAATTCCATAACTTATTGAATCGCGCAATTTTGAGAACGTATTATAATCATCACGAGGGGCGTCTCTCAAGGTTCTATACTGGGCCAAATTTTGCGTGCGTTATATGTGACGGATACGCCTGAAATTTTGAATATGAGTTTTCTTTATCAATACACAGATGACACGTCCTGTGTTGTAAGGGGTACAGATTTCACGATACATCTCATCTCGGAACCACCGTATATCAAACTATCAAGTGGTGGTGTACAAATAACTGTTTGTAATTAAACACTAGTAAATCAGCAGCAATATGCTTAAAAGTAATTATTTTAATGTATGTGGTAAATCCGTAGGTACCTAATATGAACAATTAAGAATTTGTAACCATAGATCCCTGTTTGCCCTGGGAATTGCATATCGAGATCTTAATCAAAAAGAAATTCTACTTATTGTGTTATTTTAAATATACAAAATTTGATAAACATCGACATTCTCATGTCCTATTATGTTGGTCGTGTGTACTCCAAAATCAAGTATTGTATCCTTGCCTGGGGACCTTGCGTATAGGGCACAAAATAAAATCGTAAGATGTTTATTAAGAAAACCAGCAACTACGCCTTGTCCTCCATTATTTCAAGAATTAGATATTCCATCATTACCCTCTTACGAATACGAGAAGAGCAAACGATCTACGCGTACCGGGCCACAAAACCGCACTGTTCGAAAAAAACCCTGAATATCGTGCAATAACATAATAATAAAAATAATAATAATAATAATAAACAAGCTTTTAGCAGTATAGGAGTGGTCTGTAAAATGTGTCACTGTAGTTCTGTTTTCCTTGTGAGTTTTCCGCCATTCCGAGACCCTATTTTGACTTGTATCTGCAGCTGTTTTTATCTTTTATGTATTTATTTTAGAATTACTTGCTAATTATTATAAATTATCAATTTCCGACCATGCTCATTTCATGTAAAATGATCTATTAGCAACAAAAATGATTATGATTATTATAATCAATGCCTTCGATCAGGGTACCGATTCACCTATAATTTTACTGCTTATCGGCAGTTATCGTAACATATCTACTTTCTCGGCATTTGTAAATGCCATATTTAAATGTTTCGTACTAAAACTAACAATATATGATTGACTAATCGCTAAGCCATTACACCAAGTGATGCAGAAACTGACATTTAATTTTTATTGTTTCTTTTTGCCCATCAACCCCATTTCCAACGCCTACTTATGAAATGGAATGTTATTATGGTGTTATTTATTGCCTAGAGAGAAGAAATAAAAGCGACGCTGCATTCAGAATTTAATAAATTATCTAAATATGCAGAAAAATGCATAGCGTTAAATTTAAAAAAAACCCCAAACTATCTCTCTTTTTGTTTTTGAAAGTACAGCTTTCTATCTTAAATATTTGGAAAGAGCACAAAATATTGTAGCAAATTAGTTTTTGATTTTTTTAAATACTTCGATTCTCACGAAATTAGTGAGTGCGCAATGAAAAATCAACCAGCCTGTATTAGGTATATGTCAAAAGATGTACAAATAAATAATGCTTTTCTTAATTTATTAGACATTTGTAGTTTTGCATTTCTTCTTGCTACAGCTGCTAAAACGGAAAAACGCGATCGATCGGGATGCAAAATTCACTGCGAAAAAAAAAATGAACGTGTAGACTTGCCGCCATGTAAACGGATGATATAAATCTTAAGCAGAATATCCGCTGTTGGTGTGTGGGAACCTTTACGCGGGAACAATATTGCTATATCGCGAAAAGTACTAGAGATACAGCTTATAATGCTCTTGATTTAGCGCCTTCAGTTTTGGGACTATGAAAAAAAATTTTGAAATTCTTTTTATTATAGATTACAATTACCTGTAATCTAAATTTTTTACGTTTTTTCAATTCAGTTCACTCCCGTAAACACCATGACAACAAACATTTTTCAAGGTATTTAAATAATGCATCTTTTTCCCTTCTAAATTTAAAAACTGTTTCCTCTTTTAATTTACCTTACCTAACCTGTATGGTCTGGCTATACCGTGCCTTTTTTTGGAACGTTACACGTTTCATACAGGTAACGTTAAGCGACATTGTAGGCAACCAGTTATACTTAAAGCATCGTCAGTGTGAATTGATGGCCAATGCAATTACGCCACTATTATTAATTATTTATCTCTGGCTAACTCGTCTTAAAAGATCTACTATAATTTATTTTTTCTAACGAAAAATTTCCAGCATATGATGAAAATTTTAAATTTACTACGAAACTGTTAAAATTTATTACGAAAGTGTAGTAGAATTTGGTACTGATATATTATGTGTCGGCAAAACAGAAGTATGAAGAATTAGGTTATATTTTTAATAAAAAAAAGTGAAACTTGGAACGAACAAATTATTTTATTCTAACGATTAATTAAGACAAACAAGGCATACCAAAGGTGAAGTGTAATTTCACAGCAAGTTTTCTAAGTGTCCTCCTTGTCTTTCCAGACATTTCTGGGTTTATTCCATCACATGCAGTACGTGTACGGACTTTCAGTTTCTCCAAATTACGTATTTGCATACTACTATAAACTTTACTTTTCAGATAACCCCCAAAGTAAGCAATCGTTTGGATACAAATGATCTTTTGAAATGGATTAATGGAAAGAAAATTTTGTATTTTTCAAGGAATAAATGTAGAACCCGGAAGTTCTCGGTGTTAACCTCACCATTTATTATCTACAGTGAAACTGTTAAAATATTAGGATATAGTAGAATTTCTGTATGTTTTTAATAAATTGCAAAATTTCAACTTTGAATGAAGAAATTATTTTATTCTAACTGTTCTTTAAGACAAAGAAAACGTATATGTAGGTAAATGTAGCTTCATCAGTAAAAAGTGTTTTATTCAAAATTTCTAAGTTTTCAAGAAATTAAACATGGTTTCGCAAAAATTTGTTACGTTTATTTTTTCTTCCACGAAAAACTCTTAATGATTTGTTTTGTATGGCTTATAATTGAATTCTTCCACGGTTTTGTATATCGAACTGTATCGTACTTCATAATGTTACATTTAAAAGCGATGCTATGTACCGTTCCTCTACATAACTTAGGATATTCAGATTGATGTGTTCTGTTGAAACGTGATTGGTTTTATCTATTTTTCTGTGAGAACACAACCATCTGCTTTGAATTTGTTAAAAATATTGAGCATAGTTTTCGCACATTCTATAGGCCTTCAGGATAATTGGCTGAAAACATGTCCCTAACCCGTCTTTAATTATTATTCTTCTGGTACCACGTTATCATTGCCACCATTTCATCTTTGCATTACTTATTCATAATTTCAATAAGTCTTCTACTTTTCAATAAAATGTATTTAATGAATAAATATAGAAAAAATTAATAACTAAATTTTTGACAAAAAAATATTTTTTTTTCACACTGACGACGCGTTAACGTATAACTGGTTACCTACTACGTCGCTTAACGTTACGTGTAAGCAATACCTATGTGTAACGGTACAAAAAAAAGTCCTGTTACGCGTGTATTTTCTATAAATATACATACAATTCACCAACAGATCTTTGGTCTCGCGTGATTGTTTAAGATCTGTATACGGATAATCCTGAGTCAAAATAAGTATTATAAACAAACCAAAACATAGGATTATGTTTATCACATTAGTAATGACAATCGCTATCTTTATTTGTGTCATTACCAAATTATTCTTTAGTGAGTCTTTGCTTAAGAAACATGCCCTGATTTTACTTGTGTTTTTAATAGATGTCAATACTTATATGGGAATTAACAAATTGTGCTTAAGTTGATGCCGTATGGCAAAAGTTACACCAGACAAATTGTATTCGTCAACGTTTAAAGCTAATCTCGCCTACAAGGGATAATAGATCCATATATCCTTAAAGAACATAAATATAATTACCAGTATTGCCGACATTGACATCAGACGATATTAACTTTGGCTTAAATTTTATAATAGAATAATAACGACTGTGACTAACGCTTACCCTTATTATTTAATCATCATTTTGTTTAGAATTCTACTTAAAGTACTCCCCCACAAACACTTTCCTTAAAGTTAATTTCTCACGATTACGCGCGTAATCCACGCAATTCTAAAATGTTTGGTAAAAGCGCGATGGTGAAGTGAATGACACGTACCGCAAATGCAATACACAATTAAATGTATATATTCCTTTGTATTACAAAGTAACACAATCTACATAAACGTTTTCACATATTACTGCAAACTCTCAAAATAACAAAGTCACTTTTAAATCAGGAATAAAATTAATCAGATCTTATCTGAAGTTCTATAATGTTAATATAACAGGTACATACTTTTTAACGGGGTAAATGTCACTGCATCTAATTAATTTACAAACATTTGTTCTGCGGCATTATCGTTTCATTGGTATTGATGTCACGGTTTCACTAACTAAAGAGAGAGTTCTTGGAAAACATCATTTGCAATTCGATAACGTTCACAAATTATTGTATACTTAACATTTGCTACCCAGAATTTCTTTTTTACGAAAATTGTGTAAAATATCCCTTCAAAGTTAAAGATTATATTAAAAATATATATCTCTAGGTATATAAACGTTATGTTAATGTGGAATTTACAATTGAAGTTTTATAGAAGTAATACTGGTACATAATAATTCCGGAAAACTGTAATATAAGGTGTGGCGAAAGGTATTTCTTTTGAAACTCGGAACTGTTATAAATACGTTTAGACAAAAGCGAATTCTTACAACGTTCAAGTTACTTTTTATTAACAAAATCAAAAGAAGAAGAAACCAAAAACAGTATATGCACATCATACATCTTATCTGTGATTAATTTTAATCTATTTTAAAATGTAATACGATGTACTTACCAATAATACAGGAAAGGATTAAAAAGTTAAATGGACGCACCATGACTGCCAACAACTAACGGATCTTGCGTTGTTACTTTGGTTTATAATGCTATCCATTCTCCCTCGACCTTGCGGACAAGATATACAAAATTTGTCGTATTGCATAGTTTATGCTTGCTGATGGCTAAGATAACCCAACCAAGCATCATAAAAATTGACGAATTTAGTATAGTTAATTCGATAATGTCCGCTCTGTTATTACCAGAAAGATAAAACCAAAGCGTAATTAGTATTAATTAATCTCTGAGTTTCTAGTATATTGTACAGTAGTATATTTTAAATTTCTTTAAACATTTCTAATTATGATGCTTTAAAATACAACTCACAAACGAATAACATATGTATTACACGTATAACTTCGTATAATGAAAGTATAATAAAACAACGAAAACGACATTTTATATAATTTATTGTTTAAATAAATTCTTAAAACTCTAAAATTTAGGTTTAAAATTTTCAAATAACCATTTCAATCATCAGCGCCCTCTAATGTTCGTATGCCTAATAATTATCGATTCCATCCTGGCGGTTCGACGCAGAAGTGTCGGAATTCAGTGAGCGAAGCCTTCCACCATTTTAGAGCATCATTTGTAGATTTTCGCCCGATAATTTCTGGGTAAAGTGTTTCTAGAACAATTACACAAAACAGATACCACCATGGAAGAGCGCGCGAATACGTTGCGCGCGATGCGTACATGCAGATTCTGTTTGGACGACAAGGGGCCTCTATCTAATATATATGAAAAAGATAGTAAAGACGGAAAGCCGCTGCCGCTTCAAATTATGGCCTGCGTTGCAATCGAGGTTCGTAAATAAACTATCAACGGTAACTACAGAAAGTTACAGAATTTTGTATATTACATCGACTTTATGTTTAATTTCTACAAACACCCTTGTTTAAAATGAACGACGCTAATATAAACAAGATTTTATATTGGTGCAATTACAGGGATTCCAGAATATTAGTTTTTTAGTTTTTTTTCTAGTTTTCTATGATGCTTTGGTTTTTACCTTAGTAGGACACTAACTTTACCATTACTTACATTACAGATTTATTTTCGGTTTTCTTTAATAATTGTAGAATTTGACATATCTTATTACTAAATCACTCCTCAAACTGTCCCAAAGCTTTGTATTGATACCTAGAATTTTAGGAATCTTGGATTATACATAATACGAGTACGCAATTAGCTTATTATTATTATATTAATCTATACATCGTTTTTCTCTAATTGCTATAAAGCTTTTCTTATTTGATTTGAATTTTTATATTAATAATTTTACTTGGTAATTATTTCTTCAATTTATAATAGGTATTTCAAAATGATCGAATGCCTCAACTTATCTGCAATAGTTGTCGATACAATACAATGCAAGCTTATGCATTTAAAACCACTTGCAAGAAATCTGATGATGCCCTTAAGTTATTCCTGGCTACCGGAAATGCATCTCTTTTGAAGGCAAACACCAAACCGGATCTTAAAGTAAGGGTTTAATTGAAAATGTATGTAGTACCTATGTATAACTTTTTGATCTAGATCGATAAAAGAAAAGCTAGCGTGGAAAGAGAGGACAGCATTGTCGACAACAAGAAGCCCAAAATCATTGAAGACTTTGCTAAATCTGAAACCAATCTAATTAAGGAACATGATCCAAATACAAATGAAATTATTTCATGCAATATCCAGGAACCCAGTATGGAGTTGGCAATAGAACACGGCCATCAAGAGGAAATCGTGCATACGCAATCAGATGACCAATTTGAAGACGAAGAGGAAGATGAAGAAGAAGATGAATTAGATGAGGACTACAAGATTAATCCTGTATTAAAAGTGCCTCAAGTACGAACCGACGTATTTCCTTGTCCTCGTTGTGAGAGAAGCTTTCCGCTTAAACAACTTCTGGATCTGCACATGAAAATTCATAATCGAGAACGTGGCTATGAATGTAAGCAATGTAGCCGCAGGTTTTTTTCAAAATACGATTTAGGCAAGCACATTCACACTCACTCCGATGAGCGTCCCTTCCCATGTGTTGTGTGTAAAAAGAGCTTTTCCCGTGAATCACTTCTTCACAGACATGAAAAAACGCATGTGGATGTTCCAAAATATCTATGCTCTTATTGTGATAAAACCTTCTTGCTACGTTCTGATTTGGATTCCCATGTTGAAAAACACAAGAGGAAAAGACCATTCCAATGCAAGATATGCATGAAGAGTTTTGTCTTCAAACAAGGCTTGGAAAGACATGAGGCTACACACTCCGAAGAAAAACCACACAAGTGCAATTATTGCGAAGTCAGTTTCACGTCACCTATTAAACTGATGAGACATGTAACCTCTCACGCAGGCTTAAGACCATATCCGTGCAAACTATGTGGTAGAACCTTCTTGCTGAGTCATCACTTGACTAGACACATGAGGAGTCACTACACCTCCAAGGACATCGGCCAATACAAGTGCGATACATGCAGCATGTCGTTTCGTAGAAAGGATTCTTTGATTAATCACAGCACTATCCATTCGATGGTCAATCTGAAATGTGTGATCTGTTATATATCTTTCACAAATGCCAAACAAGTTATGAATCACATCACAACACATTTATCTGGTTTACCATATCCTTGCGATAAATGTGATTACTCCTTCCATACGCAAGATCAATTGGAGGAGCACGAAATCAAACATGCTGAAATGGAGTATGAAGAACAGATCGAACAAGAAGTATCCAAGGAAGTAAACAAGGAATTAAAGGATGAAAATAATGATGAGGAAGCGGAAGATGAGGAAGAGGACGAAGAAGAAGATACAGATGATGAAGTGACAGAATATACCATAACAAATACGGATACTCCCGAAGTCATTCGAAGATCAAAGAGACAGAGTAAAATCAAAAATTACGCTCAATTCCTTAAAGAGGAGCTGGGCTCAGATGTCGAAGACAGCATACTACCCGATGAAGAAGCTCACGAAGTTCCGCAGCACACAAAAGAAGATGAACAAAGTTTTAAACCTATAGTTAGGTTTGAGGGTACGAAGGTGTACACAAGGAAAAATCCGCCGGAAAAGCCAAAGATTTCAGCCTTAAAACTTCCACAAACGCAAACTTCTAACTCCGAAGATATCAACCAGAGGATCACCTCTCTAGAAAATCTGGGTTTGACAAAGCAGGACGTGCAAGCCCTTCCCAATAAGCAGTTCGTTGATATGAAGATTGGCGATAAAACCGTTAGGGTCCAGAAGCTAATGATGACGAAAGCCGAAATCGAGCAAATGGCCAGAGAAGGTAAGATCGAAATGAAAGGTGATACGATACTATTGAAGAAGACTCCCGTAACAAAACGGGTACCGTTTAAACATACGATGGAGACTATAATAGATGACAAGCCACCTCTACCGCAAAAGCCACTCATCAAAAAAACATACGTGAGAAAACCCATGGCCACATTAACACCTTTGAAAGCAAGCAAATCTGCACTAGATAGCAACTCTGAAAATAATCCAAACGATTAATGGACGCATTGATTCTGTATTGTGTATATATTTTTGCGTGTTAATGTTCGAAATTTGAATTCAATTACAATTTTGTAGATACCCATTGCATTTTCTTAGCATGTGAATGGAATGTTATGAATATACAATTGTCAGAACAATATTTTATTTTGTTTATATTGCGTTTATAGTACATTTTTTGTGTAACTTTTGTTCAATATATATATTTGAATCGGCACAGCATTATTTTGACTTAAAAACTACACAACTTTGGTGATTTAAACAAATCTCTATGTCTAATATACAGGTATCTTATAAAAAAAAGACGAGTTTATTTATAGGCCGATTTTAACAATTGAAACGGAAAATTAAATGACTGGATGTAGTCTACAAAATTAGCTGATAAAACTATATAGCCCTTAAGCGTTTTAAGGTTTTAGGGCCAAGTTTCTTTTTAGTTAGACTTTTTTAATTAGCTTTACATAAGTAGGTTAGGTGGGTTAAGTATAGGATACGGTAGCTTAAAATAAATTTAAGTTAAAAAACACCCCTTACCACCTTGTTGAGTAAAGAACTCTGAATACGCATTTCGGCAACTAAGTTTCCATCCTCAGCAGAAAACCACAAAGGAAAATAATGCGAGACGTAGCACTCCGAGAGCAATGCAATGAGGTGCATTGGTATTTTTATTATTGTGTATTTATCTGAAAGATTGACATGTCCTGAATTAATTATTATTTCGTGCGAGAGGAGTAATCTGAACAGTGTGTTTATTGTATTTCGTCTGGAAAGCAAAAAGGTAAATTCCAAAGGTGAAGAAAAGTGATGACGTCAATTTGTTTTGTTTGGCAACCTACGCAGTTCCGCCAACAGTTTAAAATGATTTAAAGAAGGATATTTTTATCATTTTACGCTGTCTAGGTTTCCAATCACAAGAAATAATCTATTAATTTTCTGCCATTCTGTTATTTACATGTGTTTGGATCTTTCTTTATATTGCGTTTATTTTCTACTTCAATAATTTAGTTATTTTTAAAACAAAAAAATTGTCTTCATAATCTTTTCACATTTTGCCGCTGGTGAGACTGTGCAGGTTTCCAAACAAAATTTACGTCACACTTTTCTTCTCCATTGTAAATATAACCTTTAGGAATACGTTAATCGAAACTGTCATGCGTATTTTTGCGCCACTTTCTAAACAGAATTATAGTTGGAAATAGAACATGCTCCATTTAAAAATCTGCATGGCAGAACGCATACACTTTTTGGCAGATTTTGTATATGACATCTTGCGAAAAAGAGCTTGTATAGGAGAATGAATAGTAGAATTATGTATGGAATTGTGCATCCTCTCATGTTCAGAATATATATATTTGGCGCCACGGCGCGCTAGTCTGTTTAGTTGGAGTCGTAGACCACCAGAGGGAAGTGCACAAACTTTGAAAATCAAATTGTCCATCCAACCATTTATTTTTCCGTTTCAATTATTAAAATCGGCCTATACCCAAGCAGCACAATTCAAATTTGCCGCAATTATTTTTAGTAACTTCAACTTAAAGATATTAAAATACCCATTGATGTGATACAAAATTGTAGGTAATTTCATGCTTTAATATTGAAGTTACTAAGAATAATTACGGCAAATTTGAATTTTGCTGCATGGGATATTTCGGTCTGTTAAACCATTTTCAAAGAGTTTTTAAAACTGAAAGGACTGAATGTATGTTTGACTTTTCGTGCCCATATACCCTATTTCTACCAGGTAGTTTTTATTATGTCGTATAGTTTTATTTATAATTTTTATTTTCGAGTTTGTACGTTTTTTAGACATGTCTGTGATTTCTGCTAATTAAACATATTGGTGAATATTTCCACCCAATGTTTAATTTAACAATGCCATAGCTAAATTTTTTATTATAATTTTTAATCTTTTACTATGAATATTACGACTGTTGGTGAAAAATTTTATTCTCAGAAAAGATAAAAGTCGAATTAAAAATCTAGTCACGGCATTATTAAAGTAAATCAGAGATGTAAATACGACTCATTATTAGTAGGCATATCACACTGATGAGATTAAGGAAAATCGAACATACCTAACTTTTAAATGTCGCGCCATATTTTGTAAGCACGATTCCATTTTACTTTCATGTTTGTCCGTGTACCAACCGGGAGGACGCTGTAACGCAATATCGTGAAGTTGCGTGTTTCCAAAGAAATGTACAGAGCTCGCGTTTTTCTTTAATTGTTGTTTTGTGATGCAACTGAGGTACCTCAGATTCAAAATAATTAAATGCCCCTATATTCTTTTACCTTACAAACAGGACCATAGGTGGCGCCAGAATCGACACGGTCGCTACGTTTCCTATCTTTACCTCTCTAATCTTTGGCGGTAGCGGCAAGTTAGGAAACTGTTTAATTATGTTTTCTGCGATTCATTGATTAAATTATTTGCAACTAACATGGCAGAGACCAGGAACTTTTCTTATTTGAACTGTACAGTGATCCTAAAGTAGTTATCCTACTTAGCGACTACCAAATCCTGATTTTCATTTCTAATTTTAATAAACAGATGTCTCCAATTGTAGAAAAGTATATGTACTACCACTAATGCGCAGTATCGGGAAATCAACACCGCCAAATTAATTTAATAAAATTCTGGAATTGGTTGATAATGGGAACCGACGTGCTCTTGAACCATATGTCCCCAATTTGATTAAATTAATTTTGTAGTGTGGATTCCCGATACTGCGTATTAGTGATACCAGCCCACAGTCCTTGCAATTCTTTCATGTGTACTACCATTGTATTAAATTATATTATAGTATATATACCTTTGTATGTATACAAGGGGACTACTGGTACAATCAAATATATACAGAGTGAATGCTGCGAGTAAGCTCAGTAAAGGGTAAAACAAACGGCTAGATGTTTCAGTTTATTAGAACAGAATAGGCATTACTCTGCTGTGTGGATGCTGGCGAATGTAGGACTTGCTTCATCTTTATCTAATGCATTGGAAAAATAAATTTTTTGTCCGACACATTAGGCTCCCCATACGCAGCACAAGTGCGTGCACTGAGTATAGACTTATATCTATATCTATAATATTTAGGCTAATGGATCTTTTGATACACACGTCGTGATTAAAATGTATTAAAATTTATTTGCTTCACTACTAAATAGTTTTTTTAGTAAATCTGTGTTGGAGACATGCACAGATTTGATTTCTTTTTATGTAGCAAGAGGAAAATAAAACACTAAAATATTGTAAAATATATTTATTTATAATTTATTATATTTATTATAAAGATATTTATATAAATTACACACAAATTTGCGATATAACTATATCTATAATATTTAGCCCTTAAAACAAAAACTATTAGAGATCATTAAATATAAATTGGAGTGAAAAATAAATTTTTTGCTCCGTTTCATTTTATTTTTTTGTACTCTTTTTTCCTGACACAAAAACATAATTTTTGTAATCGGTGAAAAAAGACAATAAGATTTCTTGCTTAAAACAATATTTACTCTTATTATACATGTATTACGTCAACATTTTTCTTCAATATTACAAAATTTATGAATCACTTTTGTGTTTATACATTGTTACCAAGAGTGTGGTAGGCACTTGAATGGATCTCCAATAGCTACATAATAAAATTAACATTACATAAAAAAACAAAAATTAAAAACAGGTGAAAATAAATTATCGAAAAGCCATTTTT
The DNA here is from genome assembly GCA_031763485.1 of Osmoderma eremita. NCBI lineage: Eukaryota > Metazoa > Arthropoda > Insecta > Coleoptera > Scarabaeidae > Osmoderma > Osmoderma eremita. The sequence continues at coordinate 934,246 of JARFOC010000314.1, read as the reverse complement.
TTGACATACAATATGAAGACATCTAAGACACTTAGTCGATGACGAGGCGGGCAGGTCGCAGGTTTTCGAAATGCGATGAATATGTGAGGATGGGGATGAAGCGATGATGGAGGTGGTTTTTTAGACTTCATTTTTTGTGCCGCCAAGCCGTTTCAGCTGAAATAGGAAAATTAGTGTTGAGCATACGCATAAATTTGTTATATACAAAAGGGAACGGAAATAAATGCTTTTCTAAGCATTAGTTTATAGTTACAAGCTTTTAGTAAAAATGTTAAGCTATCTGATATATTAAAGTGCACTAAATCAGGAATTAAACAAAAAACAACTCGTACAGTAATCAAAATTTAGCTTTTAAGTCAACTTGAATTTTCCGCCATCTTGTAATTTGGTCAGTTAAGTAATGGGCGACTAAAGCTGCGTTCGTTTATTCGTTCTATGAGAACTATTTGTATCTTGGCGTTCGTTTATTACAAACGGAGCTAATAGATT
>JARFOC010000314.1:902680-924986 GCA_031763485.1 Osmoderma eremita | reverse complement strand
GTTATAGCAACATCAGAGTTTGAATAAGTTATTAAGGTTATGATAAGAACAAAAGAAGTTCCACAACCGTTCGAATACAAAATACACTATTCACTCTTGATCCGCACCTACCTGCGCCGCTCTAAATCCAGAACCACTCCAGAACAAATAAACGAACGCAGCTTAAGTAAATAGTTCTGGATGGGTGATATTAAAAATAAAACAGTTCCTTACGCAGATAGAATTTAACAAAGAAATAGGAACTTACTAAATTCATTTATATCAGCACGAGTCAAATATGAAATAATTTTAGGAATGGTTGAAATTCATTGTAACCATAAAATGTACTACATTATGAAGGGGAAAATTCAAATTGCCTTCATTCTTTTCAGCGGAGTATGTAAAATAAGTTACTTAAATGTAATTGTAAATTGAAATAACAGAAATCATTACTGCCAAATTAAAACTATGTGTAAAACTTCGTTAATGTACAGGACTCAGAATACACAACATATCAACTTACATTTTTTTATCATTTTCTACGTTCCAGATATTCGACTGCTTGTAACGTAAAATTAATACGTTTGCAACTGATTTAACAAAAATCTTAATGAAAATACCGATTATTTATATTTATTACATTCTAGATACCTCTTTTTCATCGGCAGACACAGTTGTATATCGTTCGATAATCTTGACGGGTCCAAGAGATGGCGCGGAAAATGCGTGTTTATACATAACGGCAGCTGAAACTCCACCAGCTATCGGACCTACCCAATACACCTATAAGGAGGAATGCATTGCTGGATTAACAAACATATATAAGTAGAGATTTCAACCGTAATTCCTCAAAAAATCTAAATTTTCAGGACAACTTCCTATAAAATAGTGGAATTTTTTGGTTTTAATTAACCTATTTATTTAATTAGAAAACAATTCATAATGGTTTTCTTTAATTAACACGTTTAGAACGTTGACAAAACCAAACCATCACACGTAAATATATATCTGCCCCATTTTATATCCATTATTTTTATTATTGTCGTTTGTTGACTTCATTTAACAATTTACAAGCTTTACAAACTCACTTTTCATCGAAAATTCTCAATTACACACCAATTTAAAATATACAATGTTAAAACGAAATTTACCCAATGATTAGTCCAGTTTCCATTGATTAAAGCAGCTCCGAAACTACGTGCGGGATTCATGCTTGAGCCAGTAAGTCCAAGCGTAGCTAGATGTCCCAGGGCAACTGCCAAACCGATCGCCAAAGCCGCGGCTGGTTTCGCTTCGGGCCTGTTAACGTCGCAAACACCGAAGACGGTAAGAACTAAGACGAAACCCAAGAAGAATTCGATTCCGAATCCTTGAGCTTCGTTAAGTTTTCCATTTACTAGGGTTACACCTACCTCACCACTGATTTCTTGCGTAAAAGCCTAAAGTATCGATTAAGTAAAAGGGAAATATGTAAGATGTGTTTTTGAAGTGATGAAAATTTCTACTAACCCTAACAACGGCAGAACCAGCTATAGCTCCAATACATTGCACAATGATGTAGAGTAGACCTTTGATTATCGTTATGTTTCCGGTGACTAACATTCCTGCTGTAACTGCAGGATTTAGGTGACCTCCACTAACATGACCCAGTGCCTAGAAAAAATGCAAAGTAAGATAATTGTAACATGAAATAATCTTGATTTCAATTTACCTGCACTACCACGAAAATTGTTAGACCGAATGACAGGGCGGTCATAACGTCGGAAGAGACAACGGTTGATATACAGCCAAAGAAGTTTAAGAGAAAATTACCAATAAACTCCGCCAGTAGCGCTTTCCACAAGTTATTCTTTGGTTTCAGGTCATTTATACCTAATCTTTCATGAAAATTGCCCATGTTTTATTTATCTGTAAGAGAAAAGAGAAACAGATTTGAGTTAAATCAATTGAAATTAACATTAAAAACATTTTTTGTTACTTTGAAAATACAAGGCGGTGCACAAATCTAAATGTTAGCAACTGTTGCAAAGAGTTGAGAACTCAAATCCATGTGATCCCTTTTGAGTATGTAATCAGGATTATAAATTGGTAAGAGTTAGCGTAAAAAATCACTATTACATTTTAGAGCTGGCAGCTAGATTATACACCTGCATTAAATATTTTAGATGTCTAAAATAAATTGAATGAACTGATGCTTTTTTTCAGTTTCGCAGAAATTATTATTTTTGCCAAAAAACTATCTGAAATTGCGGAACAGATTCAGTAATAAAAGTGCTCAACGGCTAAAATGTATTTTATTGGTCGGCGGCAAAGATCGTTTGCATTAGGCAAACTATCAATTGTTTGTCACGGTACCAGAGGCAATTGCAGATTACATGTGTTTTGTTTACTTTTGCGTTTGTGATTGCTTTGTTACTGCTCTGGCTGCTTTTATGCTGTCTTCTGTTTACTAGGCGAATTGCTTTTTCCTTGTATTTTGAAATTACCGCGCTAATTTCTCCGATTACAGATACCTGTAACGGCGACATGTCGTGGCTTCAATTTTATTTGTTTATTTATTTTTTAAAGGCTCCTAGTTATCGTTCGTAAAGTACACGTAAGTAAATGCCTATACAATACAATTTTAATGCATTTTGATACTAAAGAATATTCAGAATTTCACTTGTCAGATACCACAGCGATAGGTAGTTTATCGATATTGATTCTTGAATGATTTTATGTGCCTGCGTATACACGACTTTGGCCTCATCACGTGAACCAAACGTGATCACAGAATCTGTTCAGTGATTTGAGAGATCTGCCAATATCACCACTACGCTATTTGTTCGTAAACATTTTTAGTGAGAAATTATGGTAATTAAGTTCTATCAACGTATTTTGACTAATGCAATCAACATTGTACTGGGCAGGCGGGTTTGAATTTCAAATCTCTACAAGTCAAACAAACAAAAATAATCTATTTAACTTCACTTAAATGAAATTTAAGAGTAATTGAATGTTCAATTGATACTCCAACACCTAAACATTCCATTTGCCTACTACACACTACGATTCAGTCAGGCTACTATCACTTCTTGGAATGGATAAAAACCATTTCTCATTCACCTAATCCTAAACCTCTTAATTATAATGACTATAAATAATTTTATGTATTTTGTTAGTGATAAATACAAAAGCAATTTTGTATAATCTATATGGCGATTTTTCGTTTTACGACTTAATAACAACCTGTCTATTGACATAACAATTTAGCTTGTTTGCGTTTAAGAATAACAGCGGTTCTTAAATGTAAATACAACGTTCATATTTCACAGTTCTTTGGATAAATATTATCAAAAAATCTTTTTAAATCCTTAAACGGAAAATCCTAATATCCGTATCCCTAGTATACTGATACCAAATCGTTTATTAACGATGCAGAAATAATTGAATAGAAATGATGATATTGAATTTTCACCAATTTCGTCTATGTTAATCGGTCATTCTACAGTGTTGTTTTGTTATATTAAGGTTGCTAACGTGATGTATTATCTATATTAACATCTACGCTTATACAATATCAATTATGTGAAGGTTGCGAAAAAATTGGAAAACAAAGGCGCCAAGGACTGCATAATTTTAGTCTGGCGCTAATCGATTTTTACTGAAAAAATTGAAAAGCAATCACCCAGTAATCTACGTATGTCATGTGTATATTGTCTACACGTATGCTCAGCTCTCACCGGAGTGCGAGATATATTGTACGTAGCGCGATCTGGCATACTTGAATTTATCCCAGCCGGCCAGCCTCGTTGCGCGCAATGCCGTAGCACGACTATCTGAAACATTTTGTATCTGTCTATGCGCACGCAACGTTGTAACACGTGATCGTCGATTTCGGATACACTATGTTAGTTTATACAACCGCAAAGAAGGTACAAATCGTAACATGGTATTTTGCTAGAAATTCCTACCAAAGCACGGTCGAACTATTTGCCGTGGAGTACGTGGATCGTCCTATTCCTTCGCATTCAACGATTGAAAGGATCGTCAAAGTGTTTAAGATATTTGGCTGTGTTGTCGGTAATTGGCGTAAACGTCAACAAATAGACGAACGGGAGGAGAGAGAAGTGGGGGTTTGTTCGTTGGTTGAAATAGGAGAACCTTGCTCTAGCCGGCAAATTGCAGACGAAATCGGTGAAGTACAGTGGAACGTATTCTGAAGCGCAACAATTACAAGAGTTATAAAGTTCAAAAGTGCCAGGAGATTTTTCCCAAAGATAATTTTGCAAGAGTGGAGTTTTGTGCGTCCATGGTAGAAAGGGGCAACGAGTCCTCCTTTCCACGTCATGGCAAGTATAATCCCTCAGTCGTGCAACATTGGTCTGGAGAAAATCAACATCTGGTCCGTAATGTAAGAACTCAGTACCCCTAAAAACTTAACGTTTAGGCGGCTATCTTGGGTGGTAACATTATAGGACCATTTGTTATCGATGGTAGTTTGAATGGAATGAAATATTTGGATTTGCTGCGAACGCAAATTATTCCCAGTGTCCGTCAACTTAACCCAGATTTTGATGCAATTTTGGTTTATGCAAGACAATTGTCCTGCGCATAACACCAGATTAGTAATGGAGTTTTTAGAAAACACCTTTTCTAATCGTGTCATTGCCGGGGAGGGTACAATAAAATGGCCACCTCGATCACCCGACTTCAATCCCTGCCATTTTTTTTCTGTGGGGTTATATCAAACAATTTTTTTACACTTTTGCAACAATAGAGAGCTTGCAACAGTTGCAAGTAGAACTGTTGAGAATTTTTGCAACAATAACCACTAGAAATCTCGAGGTAGGGAGGCGAGAGTTTTGCGATAGACTCGGCTGTTGTTTGGCCGCAGATGAGGGTACTCTCGAACCCCCCAGAAAGTAACATTGTTAGAATTTCAATTTATTTTGTATAATTATAGTTTACTTTCCCTTTGTTCGATATAATAAGAATCGTTGTTTATTTTCCTACTTAGAATTACTTTTTCGTTCTCCTTCACCGCATAGCTGCTACAAATCTACCGTAATCTGAGAGTACAGAAAAATTACGCAGTATTACGTAATTGAGCGGACATGCGTGCGTACCGTTGCTCGGTTTATGATATACTGCGACTGGATATCTCTCGTTGTCAGTGAGACTCGAATGCGCTGTTGCCATTCACAAAGCAATCACCCGTTCCGATGTGAGCATATGTGTATACCTTCAAGACCTTTAGAAATAAAAAAAAAATTAAGGTAAACACTAATTGAAAAAATAACTACTGTATCCCACAATGCTTATAGTACGAGCCCCAACAACTATATATTGGGACAAAATAAAATACATATGTAAATCAGGTATTTGGCAGTTTATTTGTATCTTTTAATAATTTTTTTAATTTAATACTAAGTAACTAGTTAATTAACAACAATTGGGGCCAATCAGCAACACAAAATACAAAATACTTATTCTGCCATCTCTAATTAACAAGAAGAATGTTCATATTGTGTGGCAACCAGAGAGAGAGAGTAACATCTCTCTTAGATTTTATGAAATTTTAAAGTCTTTTTATAAAAGTGAGATTTTTAGAAGTTATCTTAATATAACGAATTAATTGTGGAAGACAGTCGTAAGTCTTAATTACTTGCTAGGAGATTATGTAAATGGACCACATTTTTTGGAAGGCCGAGTAAATGGTGAAGTTTATTTAGACTTTTTAGAAAATGATTTACGGTTGTTTTTGGAAAATCTTCCCCTAAATGTTCGTCAAAGGATGTGGTATCCGCATGATGCAGCTACTTCACACTAGGTTAATACACGATCATCTTAACACCCATTTCGCTGAAAGATGGATAAGGAGAGGAAAATCAATTGAGTGACTGGCTCGATCACTGGACTTCACTAAAATTGACTTCTTCATGCGGTCATATGTAAAGAAAAGCCTTGTATATCAAACACCGCCAACTACACAAGGTTATATGAAAAACATAATAAGAGAAGCATTCTCAGGTATCAATTTAGAAAATTTAAGAAATGTAAGGCGATCGCCTAAAGAACGGCTGCAATGTTGTGTTAATAGTTCCGGTGGATATTTTACACATTCATTATAGAATTTGTTGAATCAATTAATTAAATGTTAATCGTCAGTGCAAGTTATAAATGCTTGTATTTTATAGTTGTATTAAACATATCATTTTTCCATGACTAACTTGTTGTAAAAATAATTGAAAAATTAACATATTTGAATCGGCCTGTAATCAGATTTGGCAAAAGTTTGCTATAAAACTGGACCAATATCCAAAATCTATGGGTGTAAAAAAAATCAGGCTGTCGTTTGCAGTATACAAGACCTTGAACTCACAGTGATTTTCATATAAAATTGACCAGAACTTCTGAAACACTTCAATTCACTTCAGCTGTCTATTGGAAGTGTGAGGCATGCGCTTCATCTAAATCTGAAATAATATACAGGTTGTTCCATTTAAGAAAACGTGTGTTTGGTTCACCCTAGTAATATGAGGCAGTATGTATAGTAATATGTATATGAAAATAATTTTAAAATGTAAAGTTTAATTTTCGTAAATACCTTCTGTTGATATCGGATATATCGAGCTTTGCCGCACTAATGCGTCAACCTGTATAGTTGTTAGGGCTCGTATACTGATAGTAAGTAACGTAGTGCATATTTAGACTAATTATACGTATATAGAATGCAGAATATATGCTTTGTATACCGATATGTACGTAACGTTAGCCAACATTCTTATTATACAAATTAAAACATGTAAATATGTACATGTAAATATGCGCGAATGTGCGTTGATTTTTAATTTTTACAATAACAATTACGCAGTCTTCCTGCTCAATGCTGTTTTACCGTTTTCTTGTAGGTATCTCTGTAGAGGCATTCATGAAGATGTATCTAACTTTTCACGTAAGACATAACAAATCGGCAATATGGAAATTGTGCATCACGCAAAGAAGCAAAAATGCCAGGTTAAAAAGTGTGTCTGTTTTACTATTCTGTTATTTCAAATAATCAATATCAATTAGTCAATTTGCATCGTACATCTAATCGCTTAAGTATGCATAATACTCATTTACGATTAAAGATAAATTGCAAACAAATTATCACTCTAAAACATTACTCGACATTATGTAGTTGTGGCATGACCTAGAATTTGAAAGAATCAGAAAACGATAAAATCGGACACGAATACAGTGGATGAGCAGTAGAAACGATTATAAAACGGAAGGAAATATCAAGATGGCAATAGGAAAACAATTTTATAGAAGTATAAAATTTCAGAATTATAAGCCTGGAATAAACCCAAGTGAAGTAAAAACTAAAGATGGTAAAAACAAAATACGAATCCAATTGACGGGAAACATATGGAGGAACACTACCGACAAATGCCAAATAAAAAAGTAGAGTATTAATCTATTAATAAGAGGATATATTAACTGCACAAGAACAAAAGAAAGTTAAATGCCCAACAGAAATGGAGATACAAGAATATAAAATAAACTTCTAACGAGCAAGCCCCAGGAGAAGACGGGATAGTGGCTGAACTACTGAAATATGAAGGAGAACAACAACGTAAACATATATTTCAGTTAATCCAAATATGAAAACAACACGAGATCCCTAATGGATCGAACAAAGGTATAATTACACCTATACACAAAAAAAGAGACAAAGAAAAATGCGAAAATTATAGAACTATAACGCTATTAAATATAGGCTATAAAATCTTAGCGAACTTAAATAAATAACAAATTGAAATAATACACAAAAAATGTAGAAGTCTACCTGATTTCCTTCAGACCAGGGCAATCAACTATCAGTGCAATGCACACACATGACCAAATAATAGAGAAAGTACGGGAACTACACATACTATTCATAGATTTTAGAAGCGCATTCGGCTCACCGAAAAGATAGATGATATAGAATAACTAGGAACTGAGAAGTACCAAAGAAATTTAAAGAAGCTTATAGGTGCAGTATTATAAAACAGTGGCATTAAAGTAAAATTCCAAGGAATAATTACAGAAAACAAACATAAACAAAGAGATGAAACAAAGTACCCAATATCTCCAGCCCTGTTCAATCTAGCATTAGAAGGTATTATGAGAAGTGCAAAACTGTACAATAAAAGTGTCATTGTTAATACAGTAGAAGTGGTAGCATACGCCGACGATAATGCCGAATAACCAAAAAGATTTTGTAAAAGCAACTAACCGACTAAGATCGAGAATGAAGCAAAAGAATATGGTTTGAAAATTAATGAAGCAAATATAAATAGGATGTAAAATGGAAGAAAAAATTATTACAAATGATTTGGAAGGGATGTTAAAATAGTTAAAATACTTAGCTATTTGATCATGTGTGAGTACGTGGGTCTTGGATGGGCGGCTTAGGAGTTCCTAACTTGAAGAATGGCCTCCGAAGCCAGCTAACAAAAAACCAACACTGTCTTGTCGCGATCGGACGTAGGCGAACGGTTTGTTCTGTTTTGGACCGATGAAGAGAAAAAGCTCCGGGTCTTGCCCTGGTCGAACGAAGGCGAGATGTTGTCTTGTCGCGGTCGGAGAGAGACGAACATTGTTTGTTCTGATCGGACGAAGCTCAACTTCTTGTGGCGAATGAACCGAGCCGAACTTCCGAAACTAACTGAACTTGTTTTGAGAATTTTCTCCCGAAGAGGAGTTCAGAATTACCTAGACTGACGAAGGGTTCAACCAATTGCAGGCCGACAAAAATCATTTAAAGATAGTATTAGGAAAACGAAATTTTGCTGTGTTTGACTGGCGGGTTAATTACGGATGCATTCGTTCAGAAAATTAACAATGTAATTTGGATTAAAGTGATATCTGACACCGCTATATTTAATAAGACAGAGATTTAATATAATTTGGAATTCGAATAATTAAATGCTTCTGTATGCAGCGAACGAAGAGGGTTTTTGTCTGTCCAGTAATTACGGTCATTGAAACGACAATAATAAACAAAAGGGAAGAGGAAGAGCTGAAAAGAATTGAAAGGAAAATAATGAGAATAATATTAGGGCCAAACATAACAGGAGAGTGGGAGCGAGTACCAAACAGGAATGAACAAATAGAACGGGAACTGGAAAATGAAAGTATAGTAAGGTATGTGAAGGCACAAAGGCTTATTTGGGAATAAGGGAGAGGGGGCGACGGCAACAATCAGAAGGATAATACAATATATGTCACTGCGCCCAAGAAGAAGAGCTAGACCGAAGAGGGCTTGGAGAGATGAGAGAGGGAGGAATAAACAATGCACGAGCTATCCGAGCAGTTGACTGAAAAGCAAATGTCGCGACAGAAACGATTGGAGAAAGATAGTGAAACCACCCAAGATAACAAAAAACCCGACAAATAAACGAAGAGGAAGTTTTCATCCAACCCAATAAACGCTATGAGCTTTAACCTCATCCGAAGGATTTAATGGTTTTACAAATAAATCAAGGAAAATGTTGTTGTAATAATTAGTTGGGATAAAAAAAAAACAAACGGGTAGTTTGACTAATAGGTAATAAAGGCAAAACTAAAATGGTAATAATACAGAGATTTTATGGTAACCTAAGATAAATACAGAATAATCTTAAAGGATTTAGGATAATTTGCATTCTACATACATAATCAATAATCTTATTTACCCCTTAGGGTGTTGTTGCCCAAGCTTTCTTGTTCCTCGCCATTTTTATACCTTCATTCCATGGGAGGTCTCGCTTCTTTAGACTGTCCACTGTTATGCTGTTTCATGTCTTCCATGGTCTTCCTATTAGTCTCCCCTGTATTGACTTCGCTAACCATACCCCTTTTTGTCTGCCCCTCTTGCTCCACGCATACCACATGTCCAAACCGTCTTAGTTGTTGCTTGCCAATTCTTCTTTTATTACTTGGTTTCTTATTTTATCTATACGAGTAACTCCTTTCACTGCTCTCAGGTACTTCATTTCTATGGCTTGAATTCTGCTCCTAGTCTTGTTATTTAAAATCCAGGTTTCACAACCATAAGGTTGGTTCAAATACTGTCTTGTAAACTGCTATTTTCGCTTTCCTGGATATTTCCTTTACCCCTTTTAAATGCGATGTTTAGTACATAGTATAGTTTTGTCGTGTTTTCTAATCTATTGTTTATTTCCATGTCTTCTTTTCCATCTTTGTGTATGTTTACACCTACATACGTATCTGAATGTCTCTATTTCTCCTATCTGCCTTCCATCTATTACTATTTTTACTCTTGGATCGTTTGTACCTATAGCCATCATTTTAATCTTGTCTATATTTATATTCAGGTTTCTCTTTTTTAGTGCTGTATTTAAAAGATCCAGGTTTATTTGCAGGTCTTTTCCCTCTTCGCATACTAAATACTAACTAACTAACTAACGCTACGTTGCCTGTGCTACCAAGATCTTGTGCAACTCGTAATTTTATAACTTGCGTTTAAAATAAACACATACCGGTCTATTGCTATTACGTTCTTTAAAGATGTGCATACGTAATTCAAACAGTTTAGATCATAATTTCGATCTACAGACGAAAATAATTTACCCCTAGCTCAAAGCAATTCTTATATTTTTCCTTTCAATAATACTCTATAGAGCAGATGTGTCCCATTTTATTTACACTTGTTCATTGAAAAATCTCGTTTAAAATCAAATAGTGTAATACTGTTACGTATATGTATGTATTTAGTAATAATTTGCCTCCACTTTAATGAATTACGATTAACTAATAGTATTATGACGTAAGAATAAGAAATAGACACCTGGCATTCCAATTCTAATCTAATGGTACCTCTCATGTATTCTCATATATTACATTTCTGTATAGAAATATACACATTATAGTAGGATGGATGGTCCTTGAATTACTAATATGGTCATGCTGGCCAATATTTTAACCTAATAATGTCACCTACGCAATCGTATTTTTAACTTTTACTAATATATATTTTTTTAATATTTACCGCTCTATTATTTTATGTACGACAAATGTTCCTTATTTTATGTTATTATGTATATTTATATTCACTCGTAATTTTTTTTTGAAGTATATACCTTTCCTTTTTAAATAACATCATTAAGTAGATATAAGTAATATCGTTATTATATTTGTTTGCTAATAAAAAATATATTTTAACGATTATGTTTCAATTATATTTTCTGGAACTATAAAAAAACACATGAAAGAGACATATGTTAAAGAGAAAGTAATAAAATTTTTAAAGCATCCCAAAAAATTTCTGACGCTTCTATACATTTTTAAGCAATTTTCTCGTTTTTGTGTTCAGTTTTCGTTGAGATACGCGATACTGTTTGAACAATATTATATACAAAATTCATTTAATTGAAGTTATTATAAAATAAATTTGTATACCTATAAAAAAACCAAAATTTACGTAGGGATAAAACACGAAAAATCGAAATTATAATATTGGACGTGGTCGTAAAAGGGGATATAAAACTATTCGACGTTGGGTACTGGAAAATGTCGGAGCTGTGCAATGTGCGCCCATGATATGATAATTATAGCGAGTGACGGGAAACACTCAATAATAATATGGAAGTGTATAAGAAAGCGCTAGAGAAAATAAACATGACAATCAGCGAAGAAAAGGCAAAAACTGATTATAGGAAACACAGAGCAATATACATATAATAAAAACAAAGGAAGAAACATTACATAAATCAAGTGCACAACTTCAAATAATTGAAATCGACATTAGCAGGAGATGGTAGAATAGATGAAGAAATAAAAAAAAATAGTTGGAGGGTTATTTAACAGTATTGAAAACATCTTTTTAGGCAAAAAAGAAATACCTAAAGATATCAGTATAGAAATATTTAAGAAAGTAGTTACACCCATATAGATATATGGAGCAGAGATATGGACGACTACAGAAAGACACAAGAGTAAGATGACAGATAATTACGAGACCGGTCAGAATTATGTGGGTACTGATCAGATTCGCACCGTTCAAATCTACCTGGGAGGATGACATTTTTTCCATCCTACTTCAAAAAGGGTATTGTTACCACACCTTACAAAAAGGTTCAGAGCTTGCATTGCCTGGGGATATATATTGCAGTTGATATATATCCCCAGGCAATGCAAGCAAGCAAGGAAAAAGGTTATGGAAATTTACCTAGGTAAGATATCGTATTAAACACCAAAGTCATACAGACCAATAAGCCTATCCTTCTTACTAAAGACCATGGCAAGACTAGTGGATAGGTACATTAGGCATACCACGTTAAGAGAACAACCACTCAGTAAAAATAAATATGCCTATCAACCGGGAAAGTCCACGGAGGTCGCATTGCTGCCTGCTTCACTGTGGACCACCCTAGTAGACGACCTAATCTGCAAAACTGACCAAGAAAGGATTTCATTGCCTAGGATACATTGACGACTTAACAATAGCTGCCATGGGGCGTTATGGTAGAACGAATACAAATAGCCCTGTATACAGTAGACAACTGGTGTAAACAAGAGGGACTATCGATCAATGCTCACAAAACACAGGTTTCCGTGTTCACAAAAAGATCATCAGTACAAGGCATACAGCCATTAGTCTTGGGAGGAGAACAGATTCCAAACGTCAAAGAAGCGAAATATCTTGGGGTGTGGTTCGATCCAAGGTATTTCGCTTCTTTGACGTATACAAACAGATGATAAGGATACTATCACAACGTTTGGCAGCTGACATACTATCTCTTAGCAAAACGCAGGTTAGGGTGATGACGTGTCTACTTACTGGACACGACAACCTAAGGAAACACCTACACAGCATGGGAGTCTACAGAGAGAAACCACTGTGTAGATTATGCAATGAAGAGGAGGAAACAGCCTCTCACATTATTTTTGAATTTATTTTTGGCATTAAGCCACCGGGGAAACTCCCTATCAGGTGCAATATATACACTGCATACCGGAAAAGGATTTGTGATAAAAACTGCGGTCTTAACCCTAAGAAGACTCCGTGATGGTTATACACAAGGGTGATCATACCCATGATAACATACGGAGGAGTAGTTTGGTGGCCAAAAATGCGGCAGGCAGGGGCGGCGCGGATGTTAAGTGGTATGGTTAAGGTTTTCATGGCTGTGTGTCACGAATGCTATGAGGACGGCTCCCACTGTCGCAATGGAAGTAATTCTAAGCCTGCCACTGCTACACATTTATATACAAGAAATGACAAGGTTCGTAACAAACAGACTTAGTCATAGTCAGGCATCGATAGGCAATTCGCACGGTGCCGACTATCAAAAGTTAAAAAGTTTAAAACTTAAATTAAGGGAGATTCCCCTCATAGGAATACCAAGTGATGCCATGATTCAGAAATATAACCTAGATAAAATATATCAGGTTATAAGACCTGAAGGTGTGGGAGAAAGTCTGACCGATAAGAGCGAGCTCGACCTCCGCAAGTGTTGACCCAAAGCTAATTTGGGACTGTGTAAGCGCCCTAAACAATTTGGACACCCAAAAAGCTATAACTTTTTAAAACATATTTACCAAATACATTTTCATGCTGACTATTGTGAGCACGCCTGATGAAGACATAGCTGTCGAAACTAGCTGCACACAGTAAATAAATATATCACACAAATGAGAAAGTACATTATAACAGGAATTTTATTTTATTAATTACAAAATTATTCACTTAAAAGCAGACAAATTCGATAAATAGCTAAGTTTTTAACATGAACTTCAAACGAATGCATTTATTTATTGTTAATACCACTCGGAGCTTAAAACATTCAATAATACGTTTGGAACTTGACTTGATATGTAAAGTATGTTATTTTATTGTTTTAAATGTCGTTCTTCGTGCAATAATAGTGAATAACCTTGCAATTGATCACATCATAACAATTTATTCGACGTGCATTTATATTCTTGAACGAGAAATCTAATTAGTATGCCAACGTTTTTATTCCTTATCAGCAAATGTATTTACTTCCAAATTAGAAATGAGGCAAGATTTTTATCGCTTCTTTATACACAACATAACAAACAGAAACACACATCCTATACGATAAACATTGTATGTAGCAATTCCATAAATTAAAACAATATATAGAAGAACTCCATCATACAACTTCTATTTTGCTGTTTTCTCTCGGCATAACACCTGTTACACTTGCTACATTTCTACATAAAAGCGATTGTCAGTTACATTTTTTTCTGACACAGTCACACCAACACCGAAAACCTTGAAGTTCGGTTCAGTTCCAAAGTGTAGGAAAGCCTTGAAATATTATATTTCAAACGGTGGAGGAAATTAAATCGCCGGTTATGCAAACAATAATTAATAAATATACAAAGAAAAAAAAGTACAAATTCACAAGAAAGAAGGGGATAGAATTATTGATTTATTATTAGTACACATTATGCGGTTAGGGTTGAACAATTACACTCCGTTAAACATCTATTAAGCTAGGCCGCAAACGGAGCGTTGCCAATGCGTTTGCAACATTACGAACGACGTTTATATTTCCTCCTAAGTCATTTGCGTCTTAATTATTAATTGCCAATAATATATTAATTACTTGTGAGCCACATACCTATGAGTAATATGAGTGATTGAAATGAATAGGTGCGCAATTAAGAAAATTGCAGAATTCAAACTGAATGAAACGCCATTTCCTATACGCGATTGTGACTTAAAACTGTAACAATTTGCATTAATCTCAATTCGACGAAACAACGATTTCAATCATTTGTAAGTTGCAAGGGAATTTACGGCTAGTGGTGCTCATGCTTTCTGAGAATTATGTGGCCTTAGCTATTCCATAAAGTCGAGTAGTTTTTCTTCAATTTCTCCTTTTGCCCATTAACTGACTCACCTCTGTACGCTCGAAAAACGCAACTGAAGTAGACTGAGTGATTTGTATCGGGGTGTGTCAAAGCTAGTCCCCACCCCGTATTTCCATTTGATTATTGCGTGAAAACCGGATTAATCAGTCTTGATATCGTGACGAAAAAAATTAAGTGAAATTTATGTTGTTGTCACTTTCAATACCATAAATGTACATACATATATATGTATACAGGGTGTTTACGACCTGGCATACGCATACTAATTTAAACTATTTTTATCATGTTTTTCATGGAATCCACTTCACATTAGATCTTCAAAGTTATCGCCGTGTTACTGAACGCAAAGTCTCGCTCGACGTATCCATGAATTGGGATAATTTACCAAGCCTTGGTCTTGCAGTCGAATTGTCACCGCAGCTGTCTCAACGCGATTACGAAGATCATCTAAATCTATTATGGCGTTGGTTCATAACGCCCCATAAGTAGAAATCAAGGAGGTTAAGGTCGGCTGGCCGAGGAGGCCATGGCATAGGACCACCTCGACCAATCCACTTATTTTCAAACACATTATCTAAATGTTGGAGAACTAAACGATTACAATGCGGCGGTGCGCCATCGTGAAGAAACCACATTTGTCGACTTACATGCATTCAAAGGAACTTCTTCCAATAGTTCCCTCAAATGATTTTGCAAAAACATATAATCATATCCATTCATTCGATTTGGCAACACAGATGAGCCATTAAGTTGTCCGTTGTCCAAACCTTTATCGAAATTCTATGCTGGAAATGATTACGACGAACAGCATGTGGATTTTCCACAGCCCAAATATGAGTATTACGACAGTTATTTATGCCGTTACGTGTAAACGTTGCTTCATCAGTCGCCAATACAAAGGAAGAAAAGTTCAGAATTTCTACATGTTGTAGAAACGATCGGCAAAACTGTAAACGTAAAGAATGATCTTCAAGTTGTACCTGTACTTTTGGTACATGGAAAGGATACAATTTATTCTCGCGCAGTGTTACCCCGACAATTGGATTTGACACATTTCCTTGGCCAGATATGTTTCGAGTACTACTAGAAGGATCTTCTTCTATTTTTGTGGAATAGATGTTGGCTTGTTAGGAAACCACTCATAATAACTCATACAAACAGAAAATTTGATGTCTATAAGATAATGTGTGGATGCGGGAAGGTATATGTTGATCGAACTGCAAGAACTTTGAAGAAAGAATTGCCGAATGCTACGCCTCGTACAGAAATAAAGAGCCTGATTCGACATTCGCCAACCATGTACTGAAGAAAACCATACTTTTAATTGTGATTTCGAAATTTTACATATTGAAAACAAAGGTACTACATTAACCCTATTAGAATGCTTGAAAATTAATAAACTAAGAAATTTAAACTAATTACTTAACGATCAATTAGAGTACAGTACCTAATTGACCCCTATTAAATTTACGTTTTGAACTTTTTAGTAAATGTTTGTTCTGATATCTCTAGCTGTTAATTTATCTAAAATAGTATACCAATATTTTAAGAGATAACCATGTATGCATATACGAGGTGTGTAAATTAAGTAATGAGACTGACAACGTAGCGTTTTATATGGCAACACGGGAAGCACGGGACATGGAGGGGCGACAAGTGGATATTTTAATACGCGTTCAGTGCAAGTTTGAACTCGATCAAGTCGTTTGGTTGTCCGTTGTCGTTTTTTCGGTGAACCCGGTTTTCGTAGAGTGTTCTACAAATGAAAGACATTAAATTCGAGCAACGGTGTGCTATCAGGCTTTGCTGCAAACTTAAGCAAAGTGCAACAGAAACTTTTGCAAAACTTCAGCTGCCTACGCCTTCACTGCCTACGGAGACAGTGTTTTGTCAAAAGCCCAGGTTTCTCGGTGGTTTAAGTCATTTTCAGAAGGAAGAGAGTCGATGGGAGATGAGACACACAGCGGAAGACCTTCAACTGCAAGAACCGATGGTTATGTCGACAAAATCCGCGATCTTGTGCGTCCAGATCGTCGGTTGATGGTCAGATTGGTCGGGGAACAGTTGAATTTCTCACACCACCGTTCATCCAGTTTTGACCAATGAATTGGGAATGAAAAAGATCTGCTCGAAAATGGTTCCAAAAAACCTTTCGCAGGAACAAAAGGACATCAGGAGAGAAAGGTGCCTTGACTGTTTGGAATCGATTGAAAATATTGAATTTTTTTGGAACGTGCATTACTGGTGATGAGAGTTACGTGTTCGAGTATGACCCGGAAACAAAACGCCAGAGCATGGAATGGCTCTCAGACTCTCCAAAGCCCAAGAAAACAAGAATGAGCAAATCAAAGATTAAGAGCATGCTGATTTGTTTCTTTGATAGCCAGAGAATCGTTCACAAAGAATTTGTGCCTCGAGGTCAGACAGTTAATCAACATTTTTACCGAGAGGTTCTCGAAAGACTCCGAAAAAGGATCATGCGTCTGAGACCAAACATCAAGAACGATTAGATCATGCATCATGACAATGCGCCTTGTCACACAGCAATTTCCATAAACGGTTTTTTGACCAGTAAAATATTTCTGTGGCTCCTCAGCCTCCTTATTCACCTGACTTGAGTCCTTATGACTTTTCCCTCTTCCCAAGATTGAAAATCCATCTGAAGGGAGATCATTTTGGGACACTCGAAAACATTCAAACGGCTGTGACCGATCAGCTAAAGGCGATTCCAATACCCGAGTTCCAGCGCTGCTCTGAGGAATCGAAGAACTGTCTCCAACGCCGTGTGGCTTCCGAAGGGAGTTATTTTGGGAGAGATAGCGTTCAATTGTAATTATATTCAAATAAAAATATTTAAAAATATCAGTCTCATTACTTAATTTATACACCTCGTATACTGTAATTTGTCAAATTTGATATATTAGAATGTTGACACAATATCGACGAAGTTGTGTTGTATGAATTAGTTTATTTTTGTTAGTTTAGTCTGACGAAGGTAATGTGTTGGTGAAACGATTGTAACTGAGTTATAATAACTTGTCAATGAGATTTCTATGATTTTACTGGGTATTCAAAATACAAATCCTGAATAATTCTTTTATCTTATTCTTAGAACTGGAGGCGTTAAATCGACAAGAAGGAAAATAGTTTTTTGGTGTATCATCCAAAGTATTTTCGTTTTAAAAAATGGGATTTAATCGGCTATCTCTTATGGGTATATATTTTCCCAGATATCAGTACGGTGTCCATATTAAAAAAATAACCAACATATGTATATAGAAAATATAGGCATAGGTAATCACATACACATCGTCCTGTTTTCCTTTATATTTAATAAACGCCTAAAAATACATCTAAATCGTTACGTCATCGTTACTTTAAAAAGAAGATAAATCGTAACACCCTAAATATTTGCTCAAACGGTTTTATCTCTTTCTATACCACATGATTAATAATTAATATTTATTTTTAGTTGCGTGGGTATTATATTTGTTAATTTACGTAGACACCAGCTTATATTCGCCACAATATTTTTAAACTAACAAACACAGTACGTTGTGACATTAAATTTTATTACACACTAAATGCTAGTCAATCCAAGTTAAGGAAAGAGTTCAAAGTAGAAGTTGTTTTACGATTTTTGAGTTAAAGACGTCAACATAAAGAAATATGTTACAGCAATTTTATTCGCGTACCTATTTGAGGTTAGGATTCCTCAAGTTACCAAGGTTTGTCTATTAAACGATTATAGCTATTAATATAAGGAGAATACTATGCGTTTTATAATATTTGAGAACGGTGCTACGAGACGAGGCGCAAGCCGAGTCACCTGCGCAACATCCGAGAAAGTTTAAATCGCTAATATACCAGTAATATTCAAAGTTTTGTCACCAAAATAATCAACAATTCTGTTTGTCATTAAAAAATAATAATACTAATCCGTCCGACAAAACAACTACGCTTTGTTGCAACATCAGTAGGTGCACATGATGACATATGTCACCGGCAGTATGACATAACATGATGATGACAGACCCTCGTAGGACAATGTGACAGCATACTCAACGAGCCGCCACTGTTTATAACCGTCTTGTGTCTGGGTGTAACCGGATAACTGGTTATCTGGTTAAAATGCACAGCTCTAATAGCAAACAACATAACGTGTACCAAACTTAGGTTATGCTTTACGTCACAATCCTCATGGGTCGGACAAAAAGCATCGACCGCTTAGATCACGATCAGAGTAATCTGATGTTAATAACAAACGCTTTTGGTTCTGATAGAATTCAAATCGATGTTATTTACGAACATGAATAACACCTTCGACGGTCAGATTTTAAACGCGAACACACTCGTTATAAGTTCGTATCTAAGGTAAGTAAGAGTTAGGCCTAAGTAATATATTACGACCTTAAAAATTGTCAATAATTTTTTTATATAACAAGATTATAATAGTTGATGATACGATAATCATAATAATAGTAGTTTGTTTGATCAGTTGCTGTTTACTAGTTTTTTTTTAATCTAACAAGACAGTAAATGAGTTTAAATGAGCGCATTAAACAACCTACTATATTTGCACTAGAATTTACTGAGTGTTTATATAAGGATAACCTCATTCTCCATAAATAGTACTTTAATGCAGTAATAAAAGTGGCTTTTCAGTTAAGACTTAGAGTTTAACTTAAGTAGAAAATCTTTACCATTATAAAAATAATTACCTCAAATATAATAAAAGTTCTTGACGAAATGATAGAATAATACAATATGAAAAGCTTAAATTGAATCACGTGTTACTATTGTAGATACCTAACAAATTTGAAATACGTTTTTTTTTTATAAATGCTATGTTGTCCAAATCATAATAAAATTGACAAAATATACCCTATGCGCGCTAGCTGTGTAGTCATCCGATTACACAAAAACTTGGTGCAATAGAGCATCATAAGAAGCAGCGGTTACGAAATTAATGCGTTATTAAATACAATCATTTGTAAGGAAGTTATCATCATATTTTCTCTAAATGAAAATGTTAGTTTAAGAAACAGAAAATGGTGAAATATCATTGTATAATCTTAGAATTCTTAGAAAGTTTGTATAAAATAAAGATGCTTCAAAATATAAAATACCATTTATCAAACCAATAAAAGCAAAATAATACTTAATTTTTGTAATAAAATAAGGTGTAAAGTAAAAAGACACCTTCACAGAAAACATAACTTGCTAGGCTTACTTGTTAAGAAAAAATAAACGAACTCGGTGATGAGGCCCAGGAAACAAATAAACCTACGGTGCCGATGCTGTTCCATAACAGAATATTCCGTCGTTCAAAATACGCTACAGACTTTAAAGATTTTGTCCAGAAGTGCTGGCTTGCGGCTAGCTTGCAGAGGTGGGGTGGGTAACTTCATCTAATTCAAACGATCTAATGGTAGGCGCCACCGAGCTTTACGTCACACCTGGACTTGGCTCATAAGCACGGAAAACCCCGGATGTTGAGGGTGTAAGAACATATGAGGAAATAAAAGCCAAGGGCACGATTAAATAAACGGGGAATTCAGTAAACAACGAACCTGTAATTTGCCGGAGAGATTAGCTGAGGTGACAGCATTTAACAACATAATTTCGTTCCAAAGAAAAGGTTTTCATGTCGGAGCATAAAATAAATACATACGGACGAAAAATTTATGATAATGCTTGAGAATACGTGGAAAGGAAGAAATAAAGCCAACAAATATAGTATTAAATTGATTATAAAGAGAATCGCACTACGAATTGGAAGAAACAACGTGTGAGCCTGGCATAACCTAACAGATCTAACTGGGTGCTAAATGCGAAAATGCGTTGACCAGTGCAGAGAGAAGACCTCTTCCTTTCTATTCACATACACTGCCGATCAAAAATGACTATATATGTATCTCGCACACGTCATAAGTTTTGTTCCCTCAAAGAGTCGAAATTATTAAATGTTTAGCGCTTGCGCAATGGATCCAACGCATTTTGTATATTGTGCATGCGTCTGACGCCCCCGTAACGAACAGAATTCTGGCGGGAATACGATTACATAAAAAGAGCAATGGTACATGGAGATGGTGAAACAACATATCGTGTTTACATTTCACTTATTTAAATAGCAATAACTTTGAGCAATAAAATGATTTTATACGTTATTTTATACCTAATTCGAATTCGTGTGCAATGGTTTTACTCTATAACGATTCTGCAACTCAATCTCTTGTTCAATAAAACGCATGGATTATAAATACGCACGCATATATTCCTTAATGTTGTGTATACATAGATTTAGAAAACAAATTTTATAAATAGTTAGGGTATACGTTTAAAATGCATGTAAAAACGCATTCCAGCTTGCTCACAAAATTAGCCACGGCTTTTGAAATTAAATTAGAAATAAAAGTTATAATAATAAACTTGCTTATGATCAATTAAATCTTCTGCAAATAATAGGTCCTTTGTAGATATTTGCAAAAGCTGATGTAGATGTCCTCTCTTTAATACACTTCCAATTGTATAGTGGCTCCACCAGCAATTAAAATGTTAAATATAGAGAGTAGTGAAGTGAGAGATTTTTTAATAAAAATTTACCGTCTCTAAAGATCGTCGATCAGAAACCCATGAATTTCTTTTGGGCAACGTCAAGTTTTTAGAAAATTTTTGGTTATTGGTTTTCTTCAAACGTTCCGTACAAATTCCTAATGTTCCTAAATGTAATCAAATTAAAAATATGATCCGAAAAATTTGATGGTAGGTTTCCGAAAAGAATTTTGAAATATATTTTCAACTGTATTTCCCACTTACAGTAATTTTTCAACAGCAAAAAACGATTTTGTCGTAATGAAGCATCTATAGATCGTCTCAACCTCCGTATGCAGTATGGGATATAATAGCAACTTTTATCTCTTACTATCCTTAGTTGCTGTCATTTGTGCTATCTTCACTCCCGATTGCTATGTTGCAACTTATTTACATATGTCAGTGTCGGCGAAGTACCTATCTATCTATCCATTAGCGTCAACTGCCGTCAATCGTTATCATCGTAGTTTTAAAATATTTTGAGTTAAATTCCACGTTAATTTGTCTATATATAGTTGCACAAATCGTTCTTTTTAGAACGTTTCCATCTTTTTCGAGTGTTTTTTAATTTTTAAAAATTTTATAACCTATACCTACATTTTTACAGTTTTTACTGCATTAATGGAGCCCGCAGGAAAAAAAGCGCAAGGGAGAAAAATTTAGCCTGAAGGAGAAGTGTATGATTGCAAATGTTAATTATTTTAATAAAACTAGCAACAAGCAAGAAAAGCTTTGGATTGCTCAGAGCGTACAATATATAATATAAAACCGAAGCAACATTATCATTATTATCAAGTCCAAAGAACCCCAAGAAAAGGAAAGGCATACAACTAAATGACCGATTACAAACATATGATGAGAACACGCAAGC
>JARFOC010000314.1:859728-902580 GCA_031763485.1 Osmoderma eremita | reverse complement strand
CCCAATTCCTAAATAAATGTTCGAAATGTAAATTACGTTAATGTTGAGTAATAATAAATAAAATTATGGGCTTTTTCCTGAATCTTAATAAAAAAAATTATGTTTTTTTTATATTCTAGTGTTTTCCTCAAAATATGCATTTTAACTGTCAGAAACACAAATAATGGAACCGAAAGTAATAAGGTACTGCTGATTCGACGAGTTGGCAACCGTGTATCGAATTCTCATAAGCTCTGTACTGCATTCGGAGGTTGAGACGATCTATAATGTCAGTCACGATCAGTCAAAATGACCATGAAAAGCAGCACATGATAACAAGTATATTTACAAGTATATTTCAAGATCTACTGATCGTAAGATGTATTTCTTTTTGACACACATTGTATTTAGAATATTATTCGAAAAGAAATTGAAAACAAATTGAAAAGACAAAATTGTATATGTTTGCATGCATTATAATACTTACATCAAACTTCTCATTAATGCCATAAGGCACCTTCTTGCCAGCAGTCAATTCGCCGATCATAGCCTCCCTATTCTCAGCAACGTTATTGAGGGTGTTAATCCTCCTCTGGAGCAGAGCATTCTTCAATCCAGTCTTCTGTTGCACCTCCAACACGGCTTTTATGAATCTACTCTGCAATTCATCTTTCTCTCCTTTTAGCTAAAATAGGAAAAATAAATAGAAACCACAAATTAAACCACAAAAACACAAATATAGGCTTATTGTCTTACCTTTTCAAACCGCAACTCCAAAGCCTCATTCGCCCATCTCAAATCATCAAATTCTTTCTTCGTCGAAAGGAGCTTTGCTTTTGTATTCTGGAAATATCAAATACTTAATATTAAGTCTTTCTTGTTGTATGACATGATGATTTTCTATCATCATTACCGCTAAAGAAATTTTGTCTTTTTCGTAATTTTGTAATTGCCTCTTATACTCTGCCACATCTGCAAGAGCTTGTTTAAGAGGTTCTGCTAATCTTTTGTTTTCCAACGTCAGATCTGCTACTTGCTTGGACATGCGTTCGTTCTGCTTTCGTAGAATTTCCATTTGATCCTAAAATACATTTTTTTATTTCTCTATACATTTTTTTTCAGGATTGAAAATAACTAAATCTTACTTTTAGACTGCTTATTAAAGCTAAATTATTTAGAGTTATATCGTTGTAATAGTTCTTCATCTCGTTGAAGGCCACTTCGTGACTTTTTGTTAGCTCATTTATCTGGGTGTTCTTCCTCTCCTCCACCTCAGACATTTCCATCCTGAAATAAGTAAAATCGTCAATCCGAACTGAATTTCTTCTGGTGAATGTCAAGTAACTTATGTTTAATTCCCAATTCCAGTTTGAGATTGTTAAAGCGCTTCTCATATTTATTCTCCAATTCCTTTGCTTCCTTAACGAATTCTTCACGTGCATTGTGAATCTCTTCACTGAATTGCTAAATTTCAAAGAAATATATCAATATGCTTTGCAAACACACATATTTGTGTGATATTAAGTACCAGTTTCAAAGCTTTTATTTGATCCTGATTCGAGATTTCATCTTCTCTAATTCTTGACTTCATTTCGCGCTTATCTCTTAGCAATTCCCTCTCCTGTTCTTTATGGTCATCCTCGGCCAATTTGAGCGAAACCATTGCTTCGGCTTTACATTCTGTCAAATTGTTTTGATGCTCGTATTGAAGATGTTTCACCTTCTGTTTGAAAAACTTTAATTCCTCCTCATTAGTTTCTGCGGCTTCTTCGATTTGCCTATCCTTATTCCTGTAATATATTCTTTTTTAAGAAGCCATTCCTAAACCGGTAATAAATATATGTTTCACCTCAATTTAGCCTTGGTCTCTTCCAGTTCGCTTCTGGTGATCTCCCAGAACGTTCTGATCTTGTCCCTTTCCAATTGAAAGAAATTGCGTTCCTCTCGTTCGCGTTCATTTTCTTCTTTGATTCTCAACGCGAATATCTCCAATTGTTCTCTTGTCATCTGAGACGTATCCACTCCATCGATGATGCCTTATACAAAACCAAATTATTCAATGGATGAACATGTCTGTATGTGACGAATCAAAATCGAATTGGAAGGTTTTACGGAATATTTTAAATGATATTTGTGATGGTTAAGTATTATAAGAATATAACCTAAGAAAAGCTGTTAATTCGGAGTGAATCAAAATAGAACTGTTGGATATTGCTTTTCTTCTACACTCTGATTAATTTGCAATTTTTTTTTGTAAAAATCGTCCAAAACCCTATTGCATGCTAAATATTGTTGATAAATACTGTCTAATATGTTTTAATTATTTTTTTGCAGTAAATCACTTACTCTCCTTATGACATAATCAAAATAATTAAATCCACAAACCGGTGTGTACTTAAAAAATTAAAAAGTTTTTCAAATGGAAGTCAGTGACGATTCACCATAAACGACTCTTACCTATTACCATATTATTACTAAGACCGTATGCGTTTAATATCACATCAAGACTATATTTAAACAATCACATCATAGTTTACAATGCTAATTTTAATGTTAATGTATTCCGTAGTTATTTAAACTAGCTATTTATGAATCAAAATGAAATTAACCTTCCCAAAATTGTGCAAATGATGATGTAAATTACAATGTTTTAAATTCATTGCGTCTGCTTATAACTTAGGAGGTGTTTGCTTAGTGATTGCACAGGACAAATCGAAAAGGACAATGATGAGTCATGACGATTTTTCTCTACCGGAAAATAGCCGACTTAAAGATGGCCATCGTGTTTATTATTATTATAATTATATCAGTTTAAATATTCATTATTATAATACGACGGTATCCTATGGATCGTTTAAGATATGAAGAGAAAAATATTTTTGTTGGAGCGAAACAAATCGCTGCTACCAAATGAAATTTATGCTAAACATATTTTTAAAATGATGAAGTGAATTTGGCGTCACCAACCCGAAAACATCCAATATATCGAAAAACAGTTATGTTCCTTCTAGTGTCTATTCTGCGATAATTGGCATTCGCACGTAACAATTAAAACATGTAATAGAGTGTATAATACATTGACGTAAAGCTACGATATCCTTTGTGGAAGCCACAAAAGAGCGTGGGTTATATAATTTATTGACAGTTATGCATAAGATCGCAATGCGGTAAGTTTTAATTTTAAAGTTTATGCTATTGCTTCTTAAACTTTGATATATAAAAAAAATGAATGAATAATTCATGCATTTTCGAACAACTTTTTCTCGTTTTGTGGATTCATTTCAAATTGTTTATGAATGACACTAATAATAAATTTTAAAATAGATAACGTTCACATAGTATACACAAACACATGTATATGAATTATACAAAATGTTATTAATACACTTCAGGCGTCTAATAAATTCAGATAATACAAATAACATTCTTGCATGCGTCAATCTTATACGCGTGCGCGTATGTAGGTATGTACATATGCCTCTGACCTCTGATATGTATAATATTTCATCTGAAGTACGTACCACCAGCTCCACCTTTTCCCTTCCCACCTCCTTTCTTTTTGGGGGGCTAGAATCATCGATAAATCAAGATAAAATCCAACAAATTAAAGATACCTTACCATATTGTAAATCAGTCAATTAAACTGAACTTACGAATTCAAATGAAATTTGATGTACAGAAATGTCAAAGTCATATCGATCAAACAATACCCATCTAATGGTTCCTAAGAAATGTCGTACAAGAAAAGAGGTCTTAGAAACTTCGTCTCGATAAGGTAAAATGCGATTTAGTTACAAGGGTTTATAGAAAATTTGTTTCTGTTTGATATCTGATAAGGGGATATTAGTGTTAATGGTTTCAGGTTTGGGCAATTCTTAGCATTTAAATTTATTTTAATTATATTGTATTGTGTGGAAATACTAACTTGCAGATAAAAAAGGAAATAGAAATATTTGTTTATGTTGGAAATTTATGTTTATCTGTAAGTTTTGGCCGCCATCTATGTTCTAAGCCCAAAACTTAGCAGACATTAGTATGAACTCCGCTAGATGGTGCTGCGTTGATCGTATTGGCTCCAATGTGGCCAAATATGTTTGTTAAAAACTGTTTTTTATATATCATCATATGTGAATCACTCTAAACCAGGTGAATAAAAATATAAATTTATGATATATTTGCAATTCTTCCAAGATTAATTTAACATATCGTATCTATTCAACCTGTTTTAAATGTTCCACCTGCGTTAAAGACATTAGAAGTTATTGAAATACTCTTCCAATTGTTCTGATTGTCCACATTTAGTGAGATTAAATGACGACCTTCATTCGTTACAAATAAGTAAACAAAGTGCAAATGAGATATGCATGCAAGTAGACCGTGGTGAATTCCGCGAATTGAATTAATAGCCGTTGAAAGCTTCGAGTTTGTGTATTCAAAAGATATTCCGTTTTAAATGAATATACAATTAGTGCAGTATTGAGGTGATTAAATGTTCTGCTGACTGCAAGTTTTTGTAAATTCTAATGTAATTTCTTAATGCAATTGCTGTTTATACAGCAAACCAAGATGTTAGAACTAGATATAACAAAAAAATCGTGGTTTATCCTTGATGAATTTAATGCGTATTTTGTTTGTCTGACTATGCAGTTTTATTTGAAATAAAAAAGAAAAAGTTGTTCTGCGACGAAAAGCAAAAAAACACAGTAGAAGTTTGGTCATAATTTGTAGAGGCGTAGAAAAGGATTCGGATTTAATGATTCATTCTAGAGAGAGATACTACGAAAGTTACTTATTGCTAGTTGTTAAAACTATCGATTTAATCCTTTGACGCAATATAGAAAATTACCCATTATTACTTATGTACCCACTTTATTTCTTTTGTGTGTACAGTAACGACACAAATTATTAATAATATTTATTTGAAAGCTTCTCTTTACAAACAATTGACTATGAAAGTTAGTGTCTGGCATGTATATAAAGTTTTACTGGACTGGAACATCTGCATCAATGATGCTATAATCTATAACATACATTTACATAAAAAAACATTAAAATACGTTTTCATTACCTAAACTATAAGCTTTGAAACTAAAATTAACTTTGAACATTGCATGAACGATTTTTCGACCGATTGAAAAATCTCATAAATCTAATGTGATGGTGCTAATGCAATGCACGGAAATATTAAGGGAATGTAGTTGTTTAAGGGGGAAGTTGTCTATATGTTCATTGCTTTAATCACGCTTTGAATTTAGTACTAGTAGATTTTTGTAAAAATTTTAAAAGATATTTTATTTTCTATTTTGAAAAACTTGTAGGTATTTTCTGGATCCGCTGTGCACATTACACATTCATCACTATACAGAAACAAATACATCCATAAAATAAACCAATTGAATTAAAACGGAAGTCACAGAAGATCGACTTCTCGAATGCTGCAAGAAAGCTTAGTCAGCTATTTTGCTTTTATTAAATGAGTACGTTTCCAAAAATAATAGTCGATCTCCCGAATCAAACTGGCTACTAAATAATATAAATTTTACTTATATATTTCATTTACATGTTTTCTTTGGATTGCTTTCAAAAATTAAAATTGTATGCGACTATTTACAAAACGTAAATAGCAAGTGAAAGATACCAGAGCCAGGAGAAGCTGTGAAATATACTCAGATCACTATCTATCTATCACAACAAATATAATTAAAAGAAACGAAATAAGGAAAGCAATTAAAACGTACAAGCTTGGAGAAGACGGAACAGCTAGATTATATAAGGAAATAAATGAGAGAGAAATGAATAAAATCAATGAAAATCCAAGTAACAGAGCATTTGTGGAAAACTGTCAGAGATACAATAATAGCAGTACCTGAGGAAACCTGTAGATTTTGTAAAATAAACAAATACATCAAGCAAGCAAAGTGGTGTACTGAGGAAAAGAGACAAGAAATAAAATTGAAGAAACAAAGTATACTTGGGCAATAAAAATAATGACACTTACAGTAGGTATAAATAATAGAGGGTACAAGATCACTAATAGCACTAAAACAAAAGTCGTCATAAGGTTTTGAAGAAGCAATGTAAAGGCATGGTAATGGAAATCAGAAGCTGTTTAGTGAGTATTAGTTTGCACCTTCATCAGTTAGGAAAGAGATAGAAGTTAAGCAAACGGGTTCCAAATGAATTGACAAATGATAACAAATTAAGTCGTCTTTCCATTTCTTCGGCAAACATTTCACTCAAGAATAATCAACCAGTTTTTGATCGGTTGTTAACCTGCGACGGAAAACGGATATTATACTCAAACTCTAACCCATAGTCACAAAGCCTTACACTCATCCAAGATTTTATTGTGTGTTTGGTAGACAACAAAAGGAATTGTTCATTATGAGTTTTTAGAAAGGAGCCAAACCAGCTTGGCTAACTTGTGTTGTGAAAAGCTTGAGCGAGTACAAACAACACTCATCCAAAAACAGCTTTCTTTGATCAATCGACAAAAAGTGGTATTCTTACAGGATAACGCCAAGCCGCATACCGAAAGAATGACCCGGGAAGAAATTTCTGAACTTGGCTGGGAAATGTTACCATACCCTCCATGTTCTCCCGACATTCTGCCAAGTGATTACCCCCTATCTTTGTTTCTGTACAACTGTATGAAGTATAGACAGTTCAAAACTTATGTTGAGTAATAAAAGGAGCCCGGAGATTTTTTTATTCAAAATCCATAGTGTTAGATATATATATATATATATCTACATATAGCAAAACATCTAATCTAAGTATTAATTCAGAAATAAATTATTAACAAAATAACGTATGTATTACGCGAACGTAATTATAATCACTGCCGCGTTATTGAAGCCGCGTATAAGAGGACTACCTACATATACAGGCTGATTCATTTTCGTCCCTCACCATGGGGATCTCGCTTATTATTGTTATTTTATGTTTGTTATGAACCCGAAGAAAAAATAAACATGTGACAAATGACGTTCGAGATTTAAAAAAAAACGAAAAAACTAATTTTCTTCTTTTAGCTCTAACACTTCTATTCGGCTTCGCAGAGAAAAACTAAAAACACATTCTGAAGGTCACTTTTGATCTTCTATCTAATGGTGTACTCAAAATTTTTATATGACATTTCGATCCCTTCTGGCCATCATCAACTTTCTTATTTCTTACCGGCCCCATATTGGATTTTGACACCGCCAAAAAGAGTACTTCTGATTTCAACCATGTATAACATGTTGACAAAAAGTTTTGGTTTTATTGACCAAGAACACCAAAAACCCAAAGCTGCCGAACAATTGTTATGTTACACTACCCACAGTCTAACCTAATATACAAAACAGCGAATGTAACATCATAATCCTTATGCAAATTGCTTTTGCATTAGATCATATTTGACTATACACCAATTAAAAAGGAAAAGAGGAAAAAAAAAGATCTTTATTTCATCACCTAACGTTATGACATTTGTATATGAACATACATATAATAAATTTAACGCACCCATCTATTGTATAGATCTATATTTCGTAAGAAATAAATACAGCTTAGTCTTTGTAAAATTTAAATTACATTACTACAGTTACTCATACAAATGTATAGGGTAACACTAATACAAAAAGTGAAACATTGCCAGGTGATAATCATTCTTATAGAAAGTATAAAATTGCCGAAAACGAGTATTCATTAGAACAAAAAAAAATCTAAATTTAATTTATTTAATATAGACCTCATAGTAGGACATATCTAATTATTATTTGATACTTGTGAGTGCCGTAGTGGTCCAGTGGGTTGGTTGCTAGACTACTAACTTGAAGAGGCCCGGGTTCGATTCCCGGCCGGCGCCAATAACATCATCGATGGCGTTCTTACGGCCACGGCTCGACTCAGGCTGTAAAAAATGAATATCTGGAAGTCAAATTCTGGGGTAATAATAATAGTAGGCGGTCGGCTCGGCTCGTAGCGCCTTGCCACGTTACAGTCCTAGTGCACCGAAGAGGCTAGCTAATAACCATGGCAGACCACACCCTGCTTTCCCCTAAGAGTCAGGAGGCTTGTTAAAAAGGGGACTATTATTATTATTATTCTAAATGTGTAGACCAACGAATACATTGTATTCATTCCAGTTTACAATTTTCGATATACACCTGACGAGTTGAGATAAGAAAAAGTTATAAATCTTTAACAGCTGTGAATCAACCATGGTGAGGAACCGCATAGAGATACCAAAACTGACTCATAAAAATTCTATCTTAAAATTACTAATTTCTTAATAAATTGAATTTTGTAAATGTAATTTAATACAAGAGGTAAGATAATAAAGGTAATTAGATATTACATATTTATTTCAACTTTGTATGTCGATACATATTCGCATAATAAGTGCAGTCACTATAACAATCGGTAATAAACTGAACAGCCGAACGAAAATAAAATACCATTCGCCCACGCCCAATCAGCGATAAGAACTAGATTGCAATTCGTACATAGCGATTACATCTGCATACATTTCCGGCACTATCCCGCGACATTTAAAAGTATTCTTTTCGTAACGGTTGTGATAATGCATTTCGTTCCTTCGTTTCTAGATAATGAACAGATAGACAAGCGATGAGTATTTTAAAAACGAGAAGCGTAGTACATTTGCTGGGAATCCTATTACTTAAACACCTATATATTTGACGTGACAGAGATTTAAATGTTGTTTATACAACATACATATTCACGTGTCCATCCAATTAAAATGTTTTCGTTTCTAGAATTCTCATCATTTCAATCACTCGTGTTATGTTTATTTCATGCAGCGATTCAAATAGGATTTGTTTTTTTTTCTCTTTTAATAGTCAGTAAATTGCTAAATTATTTATGTACTTATTCATGTAAGTATCTCATATATATATCTGCACGATTTTGTTGTGTGTCTGAAATACACGAAAAGATTTTACATTCAACATTGGATGCTATGAAGAAATATTTACATTAAAGTAGGTATCCGTAAAGAATTAATTAATGACCAACCACATAATATGTCAGGCTGAGTGAATTGATGTCTGATAATATACCAACCCTAGTTGCGATCTGAGTTCATAGAACATAGATAATATACAGGATGACGCATTAATGTGGCAAAGCTCCGTTATATAAGATATCAAAAAAAGTTGTTTATGAAAATTGTAGATAGTCTTGAAACTTAAGATTTTAAAATTATTTTCGTATATACAGGGTGTTTCATATCACCAGGGTGAAGCAAACATGTTTGCTTAAATGGAACAGCCTGTATATTATTTCAGATTTAGATTAAGCTCCTCCCTGACACTTCCAATGTACAATTTCATTGAATTATACAGCGCGTTTCAGAAGTTATGGTCAATTTTATTTGCAAATCACTGTGAGTTCGAGGTCTTATATAGGTACTGCAAACGACACAGTCTGAAATTTTGTTTTTACAAACATTTTTCTTTTCAAAATTGTCAAAACACAGGGCGAGTCAAAACTCAAATACATTAATTTTTCAATGTGTCTGTATTTTATATCATAAAAAGAAAGATTAGTTTAGGTGCTTTCAAGGAAATAATCCAAGGAGAAATAATTCAAGGAGAAAATCGTGTACTAACCTAGTGTCAAGTAACGACGCTCCATCATGCAGAAACCACATCCTTTGACAAACATTTTCCAATAACAATGGTGAACGATTTTCCAAAAAGTCTAAATAAACTTCACCATTCACTCGTCTGTCCAAAAAATGTGCTAATTTCCTAGCTAGTAATTTAGACTGTCATTTTTCTACGCTTAACTTATTATATTAAAATAATTTCTAAGAATCTCACTTTTATAAAAAAAACACTTTAAAATATCTTAGAAATTAACAACTGTAGGTATAGAGAGTGCTCAGTAAAATGAATTCACTTTAACCATTCTGTCTTTTCATAATATAAAAATCCATTTAAGATAATTGAAAAAATTATGTATTTGAATTTTGCCTCGCTCTATATTCAGTTTTGACCATTTACAAAAAAAAAATAGTCTACTATAAAATTGGCCGAATATCAAAAATCTATGTATGTATGTAAGAAAAAAATTCAGACTGTGTCGTTTGCAGTATACAAGACCTCGAACTCACAGTAATTTTCATATAAAATTTACTATAACTTCTGTAACACGCTGTATAATTCAATGAAATTGTGCATTGAAAGTGGGAGGCATGAGTTTAATCTATATCTGAAATAATATACATGTTTCATTAAAAGAGAAAACGTATGTTTGGTTGACCCTGGTGATATAAAACTCTCTGTATATATGAAAATAATTTTAAAATGTTACGTTCAGTATTACCTACAATAGTCGTAAATAACTTTTTTTTGATTACTTATGTGATAACAGTTATATTGAGTTTTACCGCACTGATTCGTCACCCTGTATACCTATTACAATGAATAAAAGTAAGCAATTTAATTGTATAAGTTCTCCATGCCTGTGGAAAATTAAATCCTTGGACTATCGAGACAATATAAAGAACGATAATGCTTACGAGGCATAAGTATCAAAGATGAAAGAGATACATCCAGCGGCCACAGTTAAAACTGTAAAAACCAAAATTGAGTTAAAGGAGTTACCGTATAAAAATGTTTCTTCATCCATGCGTAAATAATTACAGCAACCTGATGGTTCCGCCTTCAACTCATCTAAAATATTAACATGCGAATATTTTTTCGCTTTAGAAGCCATTGTTTACTCAATTTCGACCACTTTCTGTTATTTTTCAACTTAACAGCTAACGCCGACGCCACTGCCAACAAATAAACACGTTGCATGACCTCACATAAACGGTTAAAACTGATCAATTTTGGCAAGAAGTGTGTGGAGAAAGCGGTTAAAACAGATGAAAAAGACCGAAGTGTATGATGGTCTAAAGGATCAACGATGAACAAAACGTTTGGTCACCTGGGACTAAATATTTAGTCATCTTCTAAGTCATTGGTGGTCGATCGTTTGCTTGGCTGTCATATCTTGTGCATATGTAGTAGTAAATAATATAGTTGAAGAATTTACAATACATATGTACATACACGTATGCTCAGCTCTCACCGGGGTACGAGGTGCGAGCCCCGTCGCGCGCAACGCCGTAGCACGCAGCACGCCTATCTGAATCATTTTGTATCTGTCTATGCGCACGCAAAGTTCTAAGAAGTAATCGTCGATTTTGAATACAGTATCTTAGTTTATACAACCGCAGAGAAGGCACAAATCATAACATGGTATTTTGCTGGAAATTCCTACCAAAGCACGGTCGATCTATTTGCCGTAGAGTATTTGGATCGTCATACTCCTTCGCATCCGACGATTGAAAGAATCGTTAAAGCGCTTAGGAAATGTGGCTGTGTGGCGGGAATTGCCGTAAATGTCAACAAATTGACGAACAGCCTCAAATCCATCTAATACCTACCGAACGGGGAGAGAGAGAAGTGAGGGTTTGTTCGTTAGTTGAAATGGGCGAACCTTGCTCTAGCAGGCAAATTGTAGATCGGTGTCAGTAGAAGTACAGTGGAACGTATTCTGAAACGCAACAGATATAAAAGTTCAAAAGTGCCAGGAGATTATTTCCCATGACAATTTTGCAAGAATGGAGTTTTGTGCCTACGTGGTGGAAAGGGCTAACGAGGACGAATATTTTATAATGTTTTCCGACGAATCCTCCATTCCACGTCCTGACAAGCATAATCCGCCAGTCGTGCGATATTGGTCTCGAGAAAATCAACATCTCGTCCGTAATGTAAGAACTCAGTACCCCGAACAACTTTTAGGCGGGTATCTTGGGTGATAAAATTATGGGACCATTAGTTATCGACAGCAATTTGAATGGAATGAAATATTTGGATTTGCTGCGAACGCAAATTATTCCCGCTATCCGTCAACTTAACCCTGATTTTTGATTAAGTTTGGTTTATGCAAGACGATTGTCCTGCGCATAACACCAAATTAGTAATGGAGTTTTTAGAAAACACCTTTCCTAATCGTGTTATTGCCGGAAGGGATACGATAAAATGACTACCTCAATTCCTGCGATTTTTTTCTATGGGGTTATGTCATACAAAATCTTTACAGTTTTGCAACAATAGCGAGCATGCAACAGTTACAAATAGAACTATTGAGAATTTTTGCGACAATAACCCCTAGAAATCCCGAGACAGTGACGCGGGAGTTTTACTACAGACTCCGCTATTGTTTGGCCGCGGATGGGGGTATTTTCGAACCCTCCATAAAGTAATATTGTTAGAA
Source organism: Osmoderma eremita (assembly GCA_031763485.1). Classification (NCBI taxonomy): domain Eukaryota; kingdom Metazoa; phylum Arthropoda; class Insecta; order Coleoptera; family Scarabaeidae; genus Osmoderma; species Osmoderma eremita. The sequence goes on along the minus strand of JARFOC010000314.1, from coordinate 890,319 downwards.
TTTTAATTTATTTTGTATAATTGTAGAGTTTATTTTTTCTTTGTTTAGAGTCGTTGTTTATTTTCCTACTTAGAATTACCTTTTCGTTCTCCTGCATCGCATAGCAAAATGAATATAAGTAACTGTACTTTTTACCGTAATCAGAGAGTTCAGAAAAATTACGCAGTATTAAGTGATTGAGCGAACATCCGTGCGTACCCTTGCTCGGTTTATAATACTCTACGACTGTATATCTCTCGTTGTCAGTGAGACTCGATTGCGCGGTTGCCATTCACAAAGCAATCCCCCGTTCCGATGTGGGCATACGTGTATGTATTCTGTTAGATTGAAATGTTAGCAATGGCCGAAAACAAGAAAACACCGTGGGAGAGTGTAATTTATCATATGGAAGAAAAACATTTTCCGTAAGACAAGACAATGCAGGAGTTTTTTTTCTGATTGGCAGTTAATTGCCTTTAGTAAAAGGAGATACGTTGGTATTATAAACTATAACTATCTCAGTTCACCCTGATTATTGTGGAATACCAGCACTAAATTACATTTACAAAATATTATTTATTAAGGCACAAACAAATTTTATGAGTCAGCTTCGTGTTTTATGCGAACATATTAGTGACCTTGGTTGATTCATAGCTGTTAAAGATGGAAAGGATGGAAGAAGTTTGTTTATATTTAATTCCAATAACAAAAGCGCACGGCAATTACTTCTAATTAATACAATTTGAATGACATATATGCAGTACCTTGAAAATCCTCAAGAATTAGTATTCTAACGTTTTAAATATTTAATGTGCAAATCACATCCTGATACTTTAAGTAATTACCAAGAAAACGTCCATTGATTATAAACTAGATATGGTTTATAATAATTACAATTCCGTGTACCTAAAGCACTTGAGGCAATTAAAAAATTATGAAGTAATAACTATGTTAATCAAGTAATGGGTTTCAATACTTCATCGAGCCGACCCTCTCAGTCGGCTGTGCTCTATAATCATCTGTCTGATTTCTTCGACCTTGAACGTGAAATTCCATCATAAATTAGTTCTAATTGTTTACGAGAATTCCCCTGTCGAATGATCTTTTACGATTTTACGCATTTGCATGCATATCTCCTTTATTGTTTTCGAGTGGATTACGGAAACGTCTACGCTACGAAGTGATGCAATTTTCGATTAAAAAAGTATACAATAGAATGACCGGCATTTACAAAATATGTGATGATTTTAATCTATTATTGATTCTGCTAATCCGGAGTTTCCTAAGTAGATATATATGTGTAATTAATCGTAATTTTCAACGGCAAAAGTCTGTCAGGCGAATATTTTGAATTCCACCATTATCCCTAGTATTATAGTAGGTATATAATTTTTACGGGAAAGTGTAAGGGGGGAGAATTGTGGAAACAAAGCAACAATATAACGGTAATTACATTTACAATCATGCAATATTAGACAGTGCAAATAATGGAGAAATCTAATTGTGTAATACATATATTTTTTGTGTTGTTTGCACTTTCTAAATTATAATATTTAAATCGAAAACAGTGAATGTAGTGAGTATTGCCCAGCAATTTAAGGATTAGAATGTAGAAATACCTCCCACTAAATCCCTTCTTCAATTACGGGCCTAGTAAGGGATGCAAGAGGTGAGACAATTTAATTCACGAAATAGACCCGTGATTTAACTGTATCGAAATCACATGTGTATTCGTGTTTGAACATGTCTAAGCTAGCATGTGCGGAAATTTCACACTATGGGGCTAGTTGTCACTTAGTTATTGAAAAGATAATAGACACCCACGTGTAGACTTTATCCTAAAAATAGTTACACGAAATTAAGAGTGTGCAACGTATTAGTATCAAATTTTGTATGAAAACAGGCAAATGTCCTCCTGAAACATTATGACTGTTGCAAGTGGCACATGATGAAGACGCCGTTTAAGTAGCATAAGAAGTGCAAAGGTATGCCAGAAGATGAGAAAGATAACCCCAGCAGTGAGCAACCAAAAACAACAATTAAGAATCCCTTTCTTGCTAACCGGTCCGCCTGGTCTTTGACTACAATTCTTCCATGCCTCGGTACCCACATCAGCTGGACTGTATTCTGTTTCGACAAGTTTTGCAGGTCCCACACCAGCCTGGAAGATATCCGATAAGAAGCGGTTTGCTCGGTGGCCCTGCTGCAAACACTCTCTAGCACAGATTTGTATTGCACAGATTTCAGTTTGAAGCACGGAGGGGTGCTTTCCCAGGGGAACGCGTTGTCTTCACCCCTGCCCCGACCCTGTGCTCGTTTCCAATCCATCTGTGTGCCAGATTCTGATCTGATATTCGTTTTAGCCTTTCTCTCCATCCATCCCAGTCTGTCATTACTTCGAATGGTTTGTTGCAAGAGAGTTTAGGAATAATCGAGTCGCAGTTCATATCTAACACGGAATTTTCGACAACCCATATTATATTGGTATGTCTTGGGATATTCCCAGGTTTCTAAGTACCATTGCACATTAGGCTATAATCTCCCATTCTTGCCTCCCCCTGATATTAATATCAAGATGGGGTGGGTTTAGCATGGTCTCCGTGGCTGCAGTCGGTGTGCCTCTCACTGCACCTGTAATACATAGGCATGCCAATCTCTGAACTAGTAGAAGTTTGGCTGTTATTTGATTTGCCTTTGGCCACAACCGGTGTATCGTGCGTGGTGTAAGACTCCATGATTTTCCTATTATTCTATGACTGCCATTTTACATTTGTTTATCATTCCATGCAAACGTGTATTCCGAATGAGTTTGGAATCTAGGGTTATATCTAGGTATTTCGTTTCCTGCTTCATCTGCATTATTTTATTATAGAGGATAGGAGGTTTTAGGGCACTTACATTTGTCTCCATTATGATGGGGATTATTGCCACTTTAGTAGGATTTATCCTAAGGTTTTCCTTCGCTCACCACCCTCCCTAAGATTTCAGAGCACTTTGCATTAGTTCTGTTATTATGCTCACATTCTTACCCGGTGTGAGTATTACCAAGTCGTTCGCATATCATGGGTGTAGAATCCTTCATTATTTAGTGAGACTAGCAGTTCGTCAATGACCACCTTTCACAGCAGGGGGGATAGAATTCCTGCTTGCGGACAGTCCCTGTCCACTGACACATACATCGTCTCAATTTCTAATGTTGCCTCAACGAGCCTACCCCGCAGCATAGTTTCGAGCCATTTGCATACAGTGGCTTCCACGCCCCAGCTGCAGGCAGCCCGTATCATAGAACTGAAGACGGTGTTGTAAAATGCCCTTCTATGTCAAGAAACGCTGCAAGCGCTATTTCTTGTTGTTGTATCGATGACCATCAGCTGATGTACTGCACTATCACGTGATTTCCCTGCTTGGTATGCATTCTGATTAGGGTGTAATGGCCTCTCTACAAGGGAATCAGTTTTTACATCGTCTTCAGCATTAACAGCGACAGGGCTATCGCTCTATATGCCTGTGCCTCAGCGTAGCTAGTAGGCCCAGGTTTCGGTATAAAACCACTCTAGCCATGTTCCATGCTAATGGTACATAACCCAACGCCAGATTGGCCATAAATAGTCCGCAGAGTTGTGGTGTTATGATGTCCTTGCTTTGTTGTAGTAAGGAAGGAAATATTCCGTCGGAACCACGAGACTTATAGGCCTCAGCCCAGCTGATCCCGCTACGAGTTATTACCCTTCTTTCAAGTTGCCAGCTGTCTCTGTCTGCCCTTCGAAAGAGCTGACCTGGGTGTAGTTGGTCCTCTATTTCTGGGTTTATCGCTGGTGAACCTGGAAAATATGTTCGCAAGAGGATCTCCAGCGTTTCCTTTGCTGTGTTCGTGTAGCCCCCTGTGCGTTTCTTTATAGTTCCCAGGGGATTTATAGAGTCCTTCGCCATAAGTCTAAGGAGTCTTGCCGTTTCAGTTGTGGTTTTGATATCCCCACAAAACTTCCTCCGTGACTCTCTTTTTGCTCTTCTCAGATCCTGATTGTAAAGAGCGAGTATTTTGTTACATTTCAGCCAATCTTTTATTTTCTTCGCCCTGTTAAACGTCTTTCGAGCTTTCTGCCTCATCTGGGATAACTCGTCGCTATCTCAATATCCGTCTCACTCTTCTATTCTGGTTTGACTTTATCGATGTTGATACCCAGCTCCTCTTTCTACTTCAGCCAGTCAGTCTACACTGGGTTTCTGTACATCTCCACCGTCTTGTCGACAGATGCTGTTTCCAGGAGGATGTACCTGTGATTCGAGCGAGATGGTTCCTCAGACACATACCACTTCCTGACTTCCGTGCTAATGTATAAGGAGCTTAGGGTTATGCCAATTAACTGTTTCCTTCTCTGTGTTCGTCGCCTTTGTTTAATATTAGTAGTTTTTTTGTAATTATAAAATCTAGCAAAGACTCATGTCTAGGGTTGGTATTAGTGCTTCCCCACATCATATGGTGTGCGTTTGCATCCGCCCCGATTATAATATGGAGGTGTTTAGTTTGAGATTTATACCCAAATCAAAGTTGGAATTTAAAAAATGTTTTTCCAAAATCATTTAAGAGTGCTTATTTCTTACTTCTCTTTCTTTCTTTATTCGTTGGTAAGAAAAACTAGTTCGCTTTCTTGACAATTTTTACGTGATTCACGTGCTTTCAAACCTTTACCCTTTACTGTATATACCTTAGAGGACAGTGAGAAATACATTTATTGTCCGACAGATTAGGCTTCCTATGCGCAGCACGTGCGCGTGGACTCGGTAGACGTTTGTTGCATCTCCAAGGGAGTAGTAAACGGCAGTTAACTGTCAACTGTGAACATATGTAGTATGCCGGATATAGGAGGTGTGTAAATTAAGTAATGAGACTGATATTTTTAAATAGTTTTATTTTAATATAATTACAATTGAACGTTGTCTCCCTCAAAATAACTCCAATGGGAAGCCACACAGCGTTGAAGACGGTTCTTCTATTCCTCATAGCAGTACTGGAACTCGTATATTGGAATCGCCTTTAGCTGGTCGGTTACAGCTGTTTCAATGTTTTCGAGTGTCTCAAAATGATATCCCTTCAGATGAATTTTCAATCTTGGGAAGAGGAAAAAACCACAAGGACTCAAATCAGGTGAATACGGAGGCTGAGGATCCACAAAAATATTTTTACTGGCGAAAAAACCGTTTATGGGAATTGCTGTGTGACAAGGCGCACTGTAATGATGCAGAATCTAATCGTTCTTCATGTTTGGTCTCACACGCATGACCCTTTTTCGGAGTCTTTTGAGACCCTCTATGTAAAAGTGTTGATTAACTGTCTGAGCTTGAGGCACGAACTCTTTGTGAACGATTGCCTAGCTATCAAAGAAACAAATTAGCATGCTCTTGATTTTTGATTTGCTCATTCTTGCTTTCTTGGGTTTTGGAGAGCCCGAAGTATGCCATTCCATGCTCTGGCGTTTTGTTTTCGGGTCATACTCGAACACCAAACTCTCATCACCAGTAATGACATGTTCCAAAAAAATTTCATTATTTTCAATCGATTCCAAACAGTCAAGACATCTTTCTCTCCTGATGTCCTTTCGTTCCTGCCAAAGCTCTTTTGGAACCATTTTCGAGCAGATCCTTTTCATTCCCAATTCATTGGTCAAAACTTGATGAACGGTGGTGTGAGACAAATTCAACTATTCCCCGATCATTCTGACCGTCAACCCACGATCTAAACGCACAGGATCGCAGATTTTGTCGCCATTGCCATTGGTTCTTGTAGTTGAAGGCCTTCCGCTGCCTGTCTCATCTACCATCGACTCTCTTCCTTCTGAAAATGCCTTAAAGCATCGAAAAACCTGGGCTTTTGACAAAACACTGTCTCCGTAGGCTTGCTGAAGTTTTGCAAAAGTTTCTGTTGCACTCTCCCCAAATCTGAAGCAAAACCTGATAGCACACCGTTGCTCGAAATTAATGTCTTTCATTTGTAGCACGCACTACGAAAACAGGCTTCACGGGAAAAACGAAAACGGACAACCAAATGACTTGATCGAGTTCAAATTTACACTGAACGCGTATTACAATGTCCACTTGTCGCCCCACCATGTCGCGTGCTTCCCGTGTTGCCATATCAAACGCTACGTTGTCAGTCTCATTACTTAATTTACACACCTCGTATAGTATTATCTTATGGATGAACCAATGATTATTAAATATTAAACCAATAGCTCTTAAGAAATAGAATAATTACTGTATTACATTTATCGTTCTAAATATAGAAAATACCATAAAAATAAACAGATAAACATAATCGATAATGACAGTGATAAACTTGTACAAAATGATGTAGCTAATTTCACTCTATTCAAATTGTTTGAAAATATTGACAACATTGCGCAACACCAAGTGAGATAGTTCAATATGCACGTAATATAGTCGCATAAGAACCTGTACTGTTTTCTAAAATATAATGAATGAACTATAGATATCAACGTTTTTCTGTAAGTTATTCTCAAAATTTATATTCGTTCCAGATGGCTTAATGTCTGTTACCCTTTTTAGTTTGTTGAGCGCATTGTCTGATAATATCGTCCATAGAGATTATTGGGTTCATTCCACCTATTTGTCTAATTTCATCAAATGTTTCAAATTTATCCCAATCCATATTTTCACATATAACATAATTATGTATAAGTTTTCTTATATATACCTTTGATGTTCCTCACCAACAATTCATCCACTTGTCTTTTATATAACTTTCACTTGCATAATTTTTAAAGATTCCAAATTGCCACACCTCGTATATTTCGACGTAATAATATCTAATAATAATAATAATTGTGTGTAGCTTATCTCACCAATATCATATGCATGTGGCTCAAGCAACAGTGGGGATATGGTGGGAGAAGAAGCCAAAAAATACTTGACAGTATTCATTAATATGAACACGATTACTAAAACAGCTGTTCATTCATTTTTTTTAATTCAACCGCATATAACTGAAAAACTTTAACAAATACATAAATTATAAAGTTAATGGCTCAAACACACCTATAAAATGTGTGCCAAGGAAAATATTAATATTATTATTATTATATAACGTGCGCTATCTATACCGATATTATCGTTAAGATTTGGGTTAATTAAACAGCAGAAAAGCGTTTCAGACACGTAGGGATTAATGCAAAAATTGTAGCCTAGCCCAAGAACGATTTTTCCTTCCTATAACTTACTAACTAGCCACAAAACGCACAGGAGTGAATTTTGTGCGTGTTAAATTTGATGAAGTTTAAGGATAAACAAAATTGTAAAAGGTCTACATGAGACGAACATGTTTAAAATGAAATAATAATAATATATTAAGCCTAACACTACAGTACGAATTACAGGGCATAACAATCAACAAGTAAATATAACAAAACAACAGAGTTATAATGCAAAATAACAAAGATTAATAATAACAGTATGTTATACTCTAATATGCGTTAATATGAGAAACTGTGACATATAAAACACTATAACTTAAATAGCACTATTACTTGTTGTACCATCCAAGAACGCTTCCCGCTAAACCAGCAGGAAGTACAAAAGCTCTATGCACAGTCAAGCAATTGGCTTATTGAGCAATTACAAATGTCGCAGTCAGTGCAAACTGTAAGAACTGCAAACAAAGTTAATAGGTGCCTTCAACAACAAATTTGTCTGAGCTTGAGGCAGGTAGAATGTGCTAACACTAAGGGCGGATATTAGCAGGACACAGAAATTCAGCCTTCCCAAGATGAAAGGACAATCGATGCCATTGTGCAGCAGCTTGTACAGCCAGGATAAACCAACTTTCACTCTTCTTGCATCCAAAGACGCAACAGAAAAGGTATTTAGTAGGTATTCGTTAGGAAATCCCCTACAATGGTATTCACCAAAGCGCTGCAACTAAAGATATTTTAGAAAGCACTTCTGTATCTGTTCGATGGTGATCCCATGAATGTCATATAAGGAATTCCAAACTATGGACGCATACTCCAGTTGCGATCGCACTAAAGAAAAGTATAACGATTTTAATGTGTATGCGTTATTAAATTATTTACATGTGCGTAGAATGAATCCCAACCTTGCTGATGAGACAATACTAGAAATGCGCTGCCTAAAGCATATTTCTCTGTCGAATATGACACCCAGGTCCTTTATGCTATGAGCTCGATGAAGAGGCGTAGAGGATATACAATAGGAATGTAAAATAGGCGACGTCTTTCTAGTATACATCACAACACTACACTTAGCAGAGTTCAAATATAATCTGTTAACTCTACACCAGTTGGAAATTCTGTCCAGATTTATTTGCAAATTAACAAAGTTATCAATAGATATCGCCGATGGGCAGATCATTAATGAACAGTGCAAATAATAATGGCCCTAAGTTGGACCTCTGAGGTACGAGAGAAGTACTTGCATATACTACATAATACCCGGAATCCTGCTAGATGATCTTCTAGAATCAACAAAGGGCCAGAAGAGTTTAGGATCTTCCTGTATGCTGTTTTCTTTCCTATTTATATATTGTGAACATGCTTCCCTCATTTGAATCTTGACTAAGGCACGAACACGTTTAAACTCAGTTAAATCACTCAAGCACTTTGAATGTTTATATTTCCTGTGTAATGTATTTTTATATTTAATATTCTCAATAATTTACCTTGAATACCACTTGGGATAAAATGTTTAGAATCTCGACGATGTTTGTAGTAGAAACATGTTTCTCAAATACTTATTTATATATATTTATTTCCCAATAAAAAATCACAGGCATCATTTACTTCACCATACATTACAATCCTGAACACTTCGGGAGTGACATGTCTCTATATATATAGTTATAATTCCTATCACTGTTCCTTAAAGGAAAACTATGTGAATTATCACAAAGAATGACCACTGGTTTCCATTTTTTTTTAATTTAATTTATATTTGCTTCTCCTAGGTTATTCTGACAAAGTCAATTATTATTGTTATCGCATCTAAAAGCTGGTCACTTAATAACACTAGCAAATTCCGGTATTTTTTGCGTTCTAAATATGATGACGTATGATAAGGTATTCACCGTAATTTCGGCGAAGTCAGTCCTCTCTGTGGTTTTCCCCAAATTATTCTTGTCAATACAAACTAAAATTACCGCTGTTTTCTATGACTGACATCGCGTTAAAAAGGAAAAAATACCTAGTTTATTAGCGCATAATTACCCGAATAATAACGTAATTATATATGTATGTATACTAGACAAATTTAATGAACATAACTCAGATGTCTAACGCTAATGCATGAATTGTATTGTATATGTATTCTGACTTCTAGGAATATTGTAGAAATTCCGATGGATAGTAATAATGAAACTTCAACAAAACCCACATCTTTTTTATGATAACCTCTTATACATAACACACATTCTCTCCCACACATCTCCTTCCAATATTTGACACAAACAAATTTAAAATACATACTACTTAACAATAGTTGTGCACACAAAATTAGCAACTACTTTATCTCGTCCAAACAAACTTACCTGAATATAATCTGACTAAATATTTGCTGACATAAACATACTTCATAGCCTCAACACACTTTATGAACATGTAGACCCAAATACATATACAGTATGTTAGATAGATACCATGTTAGACTGCACCTATTTTTATGTGATTTATACATTGTACATATATTTGGAAGCGCCATCTTTAACGCGTATTTTAAAATTTTGCAAGAATTAATTATTGAAAGCACTGGATATACAGAGTGCCTATAAATTGCCGCAAAAGCAACACGCTGCAACATTTTTCGTTGGGTTCTGAATCGAAAATCTTAATATTAAAATGTTGTAACATACTTCGTATGTTACCAGGAACGACTTGAAAGAAACATACATTTGACAACACTGCACTCGCATGCTACTATAATAGTACGTACCGTAATATTTTAAATTCGACACATTTCATGAGATATGCTTTTCTCTTAGAATTATTTATTGTCAAAATAATACGTATTGAATGTTAAATTACTGTTATTTTATAACAGGATTGATTCGTTTTTGAATATTTATGATAGTAAATCAGTGACACTATTGCCACGTAACTGTTCGAATTGAAATCCATCTGTTTCTAATAGTTACAATCTACGATGTACGAGGTGTGTAATTTAAGTAATGAGATTGACAACGTAGCGTTTGATATGGCAACACGGGAAGCACGGGACATGGAGGGGCGACACGTGGACAATGTAATACGTGTTCAGTGCAAGTTTGAATTCGATCAAGTCAGTGTGCGTTCTACAAATGAAAGACATTAATTTCGAGCAACGGTGTGCTATCAGGTTTTGCTTCAGAATTCGGCAGAGTGCAACAGAAACTTTTGCAAAACTACAGCAGGCCTACGGGGACAATGTTTTGTCAAAAGCCCAGGTTTTTCGGTGGTTTAAAGCAATTTCAGAAGCAAGAGAGTCGATGGGAGATGAGCCACGCAGCGGAGGGCCTTCAACTGCAAGAACCGATGGCAACGCCGACAGAATCCGCGATCATGTACGTTCAGATCGTCGGTTGACGGTCGGAATGATCGGGGAACAGTTGAATTTGCCTCACACCACCATTCATCAAGGTTTGACCAATGAATTGGGGATGAGAAAAGTCTGCTCGAAACTGGTTCCAAAAACCCTATCGCAGGAACAAAAGGACATATCAGGAGAGAAAGATATCTTGACTTTTTGGAATCGATTGAAAATAGTGAAAATTTTTTGGAACGTGTCATTACTGGTGATGAGAGTATGAGCCGGAAACAAAACGCCAGAGCATGGAATGACACACTTCAGGCTCTCGAAAGCCCAAGAAAGCGAGAATGAGCAAATCATAGATCAAGAGCATGCTGATTTGTTTCTTTGATAGCCAGGGAATCGTTCACAAAGAGTTCGTGCCTCAAGGTCAGACAGTTAATCCACATTTTTACCGAGAGTTTCTCGAGAGACTCCACTGCGTGTGAGACCAAATATCAAGAAAGATTGGATTCTGAATTGATGAAGACATTCTTGCGCTGTACGCACAGTGAATCAAATGTGCTGTCTTTTGACTTTCTTTGTGATGTAATTAATCTTTAACATCGTTTTACATTTTGGATTTATTTTGTTCAATGTTGTATCCTTGTTAAGTCTTATAATACGACTCCGATGAAGAAATAATCGTTGCGGAAGCTTAGTTAATTTCAATTGAGTGGTTCTTTTATCCCTAAACTAACTGCTGTTGCCCGATATTTGTGTTAGATTTGTTTCCTTTCAGGTGTAGATGGCGCTTTTTCTATATTCATTTAATAGTGAAAATCATTGATCTAAAGTATTCTTAGTTTACTACTGCAATTATTTTGTCCGCTATTGTATTTGGGAAACTAAGTTGCCATTCTCAGTAGAATCTACAAAGGAAATTAATGTTAGACGTAGTAGATATGCACTGCACCAGAACACCAATTAAATAATAACGTCTAACATTATTCTATCTAGTCTGAACTTGACTTAACCATTGCTCTTTCTAAAGAGCATGGCAATACTTTTTTTCAATTTGGGTCAGTTGCCCCGTTTTCTTTTAACAAAAGGAAGTTCGAAGATTATGTTGTCAAGTGTGTAGTAATCCTGTATTTATCCGAAGTGCAAACAATGATGTTATCTTTCTAAGTAAACATGATAAGATCAGAACAAATGATTGTAGAACTATCTAATAACAACTAAAATTCGATTCTGAAACTTACTATACATACGTGACCTGCAATACATATGTATGTAAGGTGGTTTTAAAATGAAACTTGATTAAAATCACGTGTTGATACGAACTTAAAAAATAATGACTTCCTGTTGCTACTTAAAATCTCTTGTCCAATTGCAGTTAGGTCTTAATAACGTAATAATGATACGATAATAGTCTTTTTATACATATCCATTCAATTGTTCCATAAGGAATAATTGTTTCTTCGATATCATTAGTAGGTGTTTGCTTTATCTTATGGCGTGCTATAATGAGATTACTTTAAGCATTTTAAACAGATCCTTATCAAGTGTTCAAACAATAAAAACTATCCTCACATCGCGTAAATAAATACATAATTTTCTAGCCGGTTCCATCCGCTTCAGTAAATTATCTATCTATATCCTCCAAAGCAATTTTAGTAAAAATGTTACTTATATTTTCAATTGTGCTTCCCCTGTTCAAGGTACAATAATTGACTGTTCGAAATTTACCTTGAAATCCTATAATAAGCAAGACAACTAACTCCACTAATCCGAAACACGTGCAATGATCAAGAAGTCTAAAATTTGTTTTGCGGTTAATTCTGTGTAATCAAATCAAGCGGAATTGCTATAACAACTTGCATCAACAAATCCAAAAATTACCATATCCTGTTGGATGTGCTAAACACCGTTTATATTGCCTCATGATCTAATCGGTTTAATCGAATTAAAAAATTTACCTCTTAAATATTGGAAAAATAGAGATAACGCAATAGTTATTACAAAATAATGAAATTTTTCCACGTATTTCAAAAATTTCTGGCTGGTTTGTTTCAAGTAAAGATAATAGGAATAATGTTGGTGGTCTCTTCAAAACAACGATATCGCAATCATATATAACAGGAAACATATTTTTAATGATGTTATGTCAATTATCGCTATTGTCCGGCGGATTTAGGTTTTTCCTCCAACGGCTTCTCCCCTGCTGCTTGAGTCACCAACAAACCAACATTATGGTGTTATTATTATTACATCGAAACTCACATCCATCCTAGAGGAGTAATTATAAAAGGAGTTTTGTTGAAGGTATTTTAAGTTGCTCAAACTAAAATTTCCGAGCAATAATAAAAAAGATCATATTACATTTAAGTAGGAAATCTACACGTACTGTTAAGGAAAAATGATGAATATGATATGATATGATAAGCTGAAATATAATTGGATAATTATAGTTATTTAATATTTATATAAGATACAACCGTATCATTGCATATCGAAGTAGGAGTCACGATCGATTCATGAATTTTTTGTTATATAATCGCATGTCGATCGAATTAAAAATGTCACTGATATTTCATGAGAGAGGTAAAATATAGTGAGAAATGTAAGTTTCAGTTATTCCTAAACGTAATTGGGCAAATAATAAAAAAGCAGGAACTAATTAACAATAGAATAATCAACCGAAGGTTGTTCGGATGCTCTTGAGTTAAGTCTGTGGTTACGTATCTATATCGCACAGTTATAATACTATAAATTTATACAATAGTTTCAAACTTCGAAAATGGATTGTTTAACACGTCGCGTAATGTTTATATTAACAGGAATTTGAATTAAAATTAATGGGATATTTTATAAATGGTAAATTAGAGGTGTATTTTGCAAAGTTTATGTAAGCTTCGCACCTGATTTGTAACAATAAATGAAAATAACAATAACAGTAATAATAAAGAACAAAAAAATGAACCAACAATTACAGTAAATGTTCAAATAACTGGCCATTTTGATTAATACACAATCGCGCACGGTTTCCGGCATTTTGAACTGCCTTTTATATGGTTCTTCTAGGAATTATATCGAAGGCATTCTATAGTCTGTATATCTCAAAGTTCTGCAATGTTCTGTAGGATATCATCTGTACAAATATTAATTTTTTACACAACTACACTATTTTTAGTTCTATTGTTTGGAAACTCTTAATTCACAATTCTCGCATTGTGAGCCGGTGCGCCGTCTTCTTGCCACCATGGATGCTGTATTTGATTTAATGGAATATTGTTATCTGAGAAGTTAGATACGTTGTGTGAAGAAGGTTTAAGTATCTTTCCTTATTTCATGTTTCTTCATACATAACTGGTCCTATGAGACGGTTTTCCAAAATGCCCATCAAAACAACGATGTTGAGGTCTCCTTGCCTTCTTTTGTCTGGGATTTTGTAATATCCAATAGTGCTCCGTATTTCTGTTAAACATTTCAGAATTCGTAAATTTTGATTCGTCTTAAATTATAACCAGGTACTAAACTGTGGGTAAAACGAATCTTGTGTGATTTAAACCTGTCTGACGTCACTTCGCGTGGAGATGTTGATGGATTATTATTTATCTAGATAATACAATATTTACATAAATATTGCAAAAAGAATGCATTTACTTTACTATTTGTACAATATTCCGTCGATTTTCATTCAAATTCTTAACATAAATAATACGCGGCTTCGTAAACGATCCATTCTTGGCCAAGTGTCAAACAAGATCTAGAGAAATGGTACGACGTGTTGTCGTTCTGGGTACAATTGTATATATCTTGTACTCTTTATTTTTGTATTTCGGCTCGATGAATAAAGAATACTTAACATATCTCATTTTTTCGGTTGGTGTACGACATTTCTCTATTACTAATGAACGATAATTGAAATGTTTGACAGTTCAAAATTTCATGGCTACCTTATTTAACATTAAAATATACTCTTGGTCAATAAAATCAGAATATCAAAACTTTTTTCAACATGTTGTACATGGTTGAAATGAGAAAAAAAACTCTTTTTGACGGTGTTAAAATTCAATATGGCGCCGGTAAGAAATGAGAAAGTTAATGATGGCCAGAAGAAATCGAAAGGTCATATAAAAATTTCGAGTACACTATTAGATAGAAGATAAAAAGTGACCCTGAGAATGTGTTTTTAGTTTTTCTCTTCAAAGCCGAATAAAAGTGCTAGAGGTAAAAGAAGAAAATGGGTTTTTTTTTAATGTCGAATGTCATTTTTTGGCACAGGCTTATTTTTTTTTCGAATTCATAACAAACACAAAATTTTGCAACTTTGCCAAATTTAAGCTTACCCTCTATCTCCAATAATAAGCGAGATCCCCGTGGTGAGGGTCGAAAATGAATCAACCTGTATACGCGCCTATTATTCAGGAAGAATTAGATTTTTGTCAAAGGTCAGCAGTGCCATCGCGGGAATCAAAGGATAGAACCGTTTAGCATTTTAACGAGGTACGCGTTTCGTGAATGAAGGTCACGTCTATTTATTTATAACATTATTCATTAACATTCAACTGGCCTACGGAGAATATTAAATAATAGCTGCCGTCGATTCACCGAAAAAGTACTACCGCCGCAGAAAATAGGGTAATGTCAATGTTAATAAGCTAAGTAGTATCGGTTTGTATTCCTCGAACGAGAAGATAAACTTTCGGACTGATTTATATGCAGGACGAAACGTATATTTGCAATGTTATTAGTTGCGGTTGGCATTGCTTTATTTGTAAATATTCTTTCTCGTATATTAACACTTAACAATGCTATCTTTTGAGTTAAAATTATACCCATCCAAAGTTAGAGTTTGTACCTACATAAATCTGTAAATGCCTTTTCTTTTTATTTTTTTAAAATATATATTCATTCCTGGTTGATTTAATAGAAAAACAAATGATATCATGGAATTGGCAGTGTTCCTTTAAATTAATAATTCGATATGCATTTCAATGTTTTTAAACGTGTCTACGTTGTATTCTCGTTTCGGGCTAGTTGTGTGTTGGTGTTTTCTTTCTGTAAATGTATTTATATATAAGTGAGCATAACAGCGAAATGTTTGATATTCGATCTAGAGAACTGATCATAATATATCGCACAGTTCTTATGTACAGCATATCCAAAGCGCCGAGAGCGATAATAACGAGAACTGTTTAGAATAACTGTTATAGCAAAATAACGTCGCGGTGATTACAGTAATTTGAAAATAACCGTTCTGTCTCATCCCTACTGTAAAACAATTTTTATTCAAGGAATTCAAAAGAAATCCCCATAAGGATAAGTCCATCATGTCCATAAGCATGAATGTCGCTGGTGCAGTAATCTGTAGATATTTACAGGTACCCGTTTGTGAGGTTCCAAAAACGGTTATTTTTAATACTGGGCAGGGAAACGATTTAAGGTGTTTGCGTCTTTAGGAACTAGGCTCTTTAAAATCTAGAATTCAGTACATTTTGATACATTGATACATTTTGATCAACTTTCTACCGAAAAGTGAGGTTTTAGGCATGTGGATATTCATCATACTTTTATTGGATGTATGGTGCTGGGATTAAGATCCGTAATGATTATAACAGGAAAATTTATCAATTTGGCATTATCTTATTGCCAATAACAAGGTCCTTAATATGCACGGAGAAAACGAAGAAAATCCTGCTCAGCAGTAAGAAGCTGTGAGTACCATTTTATATGTGGGTGAATTATTATCATATATTTGCTAATAAGTACAAAATAATCGTATAACAAGAGCAATATTGCTACAGATATATTTGACTTGGATAGTAATATAATATTATCCAAGTGTGATTTTAAATGTTTGAGATTTTTTGAGAAGTAGACAGCCATGATTTTCAAATTTGTCAAAACAAAAATAAAACGTTGTTAAAATTGCCCTTTACTACAAGTTTATTATATCGTTTTATTTTGTTTAGTATTTAAGAATCTTTAGTAAAGATTCTTTACTACGGAGCACAATACATTTATTAACATGGTATGTCCCAGAAGTGGAGCACAAGATGGCGATAGTATCCACTGAATATATTCATAGCGGGAAACTTTTAACCAATTTAGACAAATTTGTACAGAAGATGAAGTTTGGGCACTGAACTTTTTCAAAACGTTGCAGTAGAATCGTTGAACGTTTTATGGAAACTAACAGATAGAAACTGAGAAGGCCAGCGTGGTGTGTCAGATTGACATTGAGAATTTGCAGGGACTACAGCATGCCATTAAAGACTCAATTGCGAATGTAGGACCTGTAGGACATTAGTTAAAGTATTCGATAATTCATCCCACAGAATTCAATGCTGCTTAGACCAAAGGGGCCAGCATTTCGAGTATTTGTTATAAACCATATTTATACTTCGAAGATCAAATTTGTTGGGCATGTAGCCGGTTCAATCAAAACACTCGAGCTTTCGGTTTTAACCTTCTTCAGGAGTACAAACTACAAAATATGTGTTTGATGAAAGGACAAAGGATAAAGAAAATTGAGCTGAACTATAACTTACATGTCGTGACTTAAATTGTTGTTTAACATGTTAAAATATGGACAATATATTTACGTTGGCACATTAAAGTGTTGAATAGTATAACACAATATCATAATTACAGTAGACAAACATATTTAAAAGCGACTAGTATGGAGAATTCTACACATATCAATTTATAAAAGTGACATCGGTGGTGTAGTCACAGCTAACATCGCGATAATAATTCGTTCTAGAAGACGGGAATTACCAGCAATACGTCATCCATGCCAACCTCTCCAAAATAGAAACGCCGACACAACTTGAAGAATTGTGAAGGCGGTAAATTCAAAATAAGAAAAGAAATAATTTAACTCCTTTTATATTAAGTTTACTATTGAATTAGAAACGAGTAGAGCGGTTCCTTTTCTGGATACACTTGTCACACGTACAGAACAACAGAGTATTGTATTAAACTGGTACAAAAGAACCCATCTTTTCAGGACGTGACATACACTATTACTCGAACCACCCCTTCAGTGTAAAGATAAACACTTTAAAAGCGATGAACAATCATGTGTTACAAATATCAGACACACAATTTCATAATGAAAATCTACATAAATTAAATACTATTTTCTTATCAAATGGATATCTGGCTCTAGTGAATTCTATACTTTTTAATACTTTGACAAAGCTGTCCGGGACCTCTTAATAACATTAGATATGTTAGATTTCCCTTTATTGAGCAATTGTCTTACAAGGTGAGACAGGTTTTCTCGGACGAACTAGCAGTCAAACTGGCTCTTTATAACCCTCTATCAACAGCCGCTTGTTTTACCAAGGTGAAAGATAAAACTCAAAAAATATATATGTCCAACGTAATATATAAAATTCGTTGCGCATCATGTGAGAAAGTATACATAGGTACTACCAAACAATGGTTGTGTAGTAGAATGTCCCAACATAAAAGGGATTGCAACTTGTTCAACACTGACACTGCGTTAGGTTACCATCATACACACATAGTGGTCATAATTTCTCCTTTGATGATGTTAGCATACTAGATATACAATCTTGCTATCATAAGAGGATGTTCCTCGAAATGTATCATATTAAGACCACGAAGGACTCCTTAAATTTCCGCACCGACATAGAGGGTCTAAGTGAGATCTACAGTTATTTATTAACAATTAATGACCCCCAAAATATAGGTGGGACAACTACAAGGACACCAACTTAATTATCACAGTTTTGGTTGCCACATGTGAGACCCTTCCATTATATAACAGCTTTCATCCCTGTAAAATAAGTGGGAAATATTGCATTAACTTTTAAAATTGCTATCTAATTGTTACATATAAATATTTCATTCAGAAACATATTACTAAGTATATTATAGGTTGTTTTTCATTGATATTTACATATTTCAGATTAATTAATAATTTCCACTCTGTATATACTTATTTTGAATTTACCGCCTTCACAACTCTTCAAGTTGTGTGGGCGTTTCTATTGGTGATTCTGATCTTCTAGAACGAATTATTATGGCGATGTTAGCTGTGACTAAATCACCGATGTTACTTTTATAAATTGATATGTGTAGAATTCTCCGTACTAGTCCCTTTTAAATATGTTTGTCTGCTGTAATTGTGATATTTTGTTATACTATTCAACATAAATATATTGTCCATATTTTAACATTTAAACAACAATTTAAGTCACGACATACAAGTTATAGGTCAGCTTAATTTTCTTTATCTTTTGTCCTTTCATCAAACACATATTTTGTAGTTTGTACTCCTGAAGAAGGTTTAAATAAAAAAAACCGAAATCTCGAGCAAGACAATAAAGTTGTGTTTTGATTGAACCCGCTACATTTCCAACAAATTTGATCTTCGAATTCTAACCAGTATACCTGACAATGTCCACCACTCTTACATAGTTATACTGTTTTTCACCCTTTATATTCCTCATAATTTACGTTATTAAAATTTCTTTAAAAAAATCCAAGCCTCCGGGTAAATATTTAGCGAAAGTATTGAACACTAATTGCTCGGTGTTGTCAAAACACTATTTGCCTTCACCTTAAAAAATCACCCTATTTATCATACAAACACTATAAAAGGTAAGTACATTAAAAAATAGATAAGTGGATATATAAAAAATAATAATATAATCAATAACAATTTTCCCAACATTCAATGACTAATAAACAACACAAAAATTTCAAAACTTTTCCAGAAAATGAAAATAAAACAATAAATAATTAAGGAGAGACTTACATAAAGATAAAAGTCATTTCATGTTGATAAATATAAATCTATTTTCATATCACATAAAGGAGAAGTAAATGTGGAATTTTTCTAAAATAGTAATAAGTATAAACAAATTTCAAATTACGCTCCAAAAGCATTTGATGACGTAACTATGTTTTTTTGTACTTCTAAACATGTAAGATTGTGTCATTGTCATATTTAGAAAAAATTATAATTATGTATACAGGCTGATTTGCGAAGATTTTATAATTCCCAAACTACGTCTTGTGAACGCAACTGATAGCGTAATAGATTATGTTCCCAATGCGCCAGTAAATACGCTTTGTGCAACTCCCTAACGTAATAACATTAAAAAAACACTTAAAAACATTTAAAAAGTTTAAACTGTAAAAATTGAAAATCACGTCCCGCCCGCAGAAAACTGTTTGGTGGTAACTGATATCCGATGAATAAAAACATAAGATACACATATCAGTTCACTTACGTAAAAAATTGACTCAGGTATAAATCCTATTAAAGTTTAATAACTTTTGTTGTAAATAAACAGCGTACCTGCCTTTGAAATAATGCGCGCTTTTACGAAGTGTTTTTTTTTATGAAATTCAGTCGACTTTAAATGCCATACCTTTAAAGTAAAGCCGTTTATCCTTGTTATTTGTACATGTTTAAAGCAACCTATTGATTCTGAACGAACAAGCAATTTATTTTAATTTTATTACGTCTACGTTGTTTAAACTAAGCACCTATTTGTAAGAAGGCGCCACGGACAAAAAACGTACACACATACTTTTGTGGATGTCTATCCAGAATCTTTATCTCCAATTCACCGTCGTCGTTTTCAGCAATTCTAAAACAGTTACGGAATGCGTAAAACTAAAATAATAATGAGAAACATCGAAAGTGCCAAAACAATTAATCCATAAAACGCCATTAAAGGCGTTGGAATCACCATCCAAGGAAATCACCATTAAATTCGTTTTAATGCTTACATCCCATTCATTGCTTTTGCTTGGTCTGGTAATTCCAACCAAAAGCCATGGGGTTTTAATGGCGTTTTATCCGAAAATAATGTTAATTTTCCGTACAGACCGCCGATTTCTTTTTTGGAGATTATGTGTATGTGGAGCCGTCTATATTCTCTTTTTTTTTGCGAAACTCGCAAATCACTCTGTATATAATGTGAAGATATAATACATAAAAGTGCATACATATATTTAAAACTATCAGTTTGGTATTAATTTAGGTTAGGTATAGGATACGGTGGCTTAAAATAAATTTAAGTTAAAAAAATACCCCTTACCACCTGTTGAGTAAAGAACTCTGAATACGCATTTCGGAAACTAAGTTGCCATCCTCAGCAGAAAACCACGAAGGAAAAAATATAATGTCAGGCGTAGTACTCCGAGAACAATCCTTTTCCTTTGTGGTTTTCTGCTGAGGATGGCAACTTAGTTTCCGAAATGCGTATTCAGAGTTCTTTTCTCAACAAGGTGGTAAGGGGTATTTTTTTAACTTAAATTGGTATTAATTGTAAACATTTGTCATTTCATTTTCTTGTTGTCTCAAAAGTGCCTAACACCACGTCTTTTTTCGTTTTTAATTAATCAGAATATACACTTATTAACATTTTAAAGAGTATAACATATAAAACTATGTTACGTTATATTAAACAAAATAAACGTATCTACTTTATTTGGAATTTTGATATGCAAACGTTTTATTCGCCGCTCAATTACGCTTGCAATAGAGCGATTAACAAAACTCTTGTGTGTCTCATGTCTCATGTGCAAGACAGGTCAGAAAAAATAACAAATTACAGTATGAAAAGCATTTATCAAACTATTAAATAGACCTACGTGTTTAAAAAATAACAAAATTGTTATCAATAAGTGGGAAACAAAAATGTTGTTGATAAGGAAGATCTCAACTTGACCGATGAAGCACCCTCTGAGAGACTGAAGATCATTAACAACGAGGATTGTCAACAGGTTGTGCAGGAAAATTCCAATACAACGCGTCTAGAGCTTACAGAAATGTTTAATGTGAGTAATGAAACCATTCGTTGGCACCTTCATCAGCTAAGAAAGAGGTGGAAGTTAAGCAAATGGGTCCCACATGAATTGTCAAATGATAACAAAAAACATTTGTTCGGCAAACATTTCACGCAACGATAATGAACAAATTCTTGATCAGTTGTTAACCTGCGACGAAAAGTAGATATTGTACTAAAATTCTAAGCGTTCGTATCTTTCGTTATCGCCTACTGATTCGGCACCACATACTTCCACAGCTTCGTTGCGCCTAAATAAGATTTTATTGTGTGTTATGTGGACGACAAAATGAATTCTCCATTATGAGTTTTTGGAAAGGGGTCAAACCATCACTGCCAACTTGTATTGTGAACACCTGCAGCGCGTACAAGCAGCACTCATCCAAAAAACAGCCTTCCTTAATCAATCCAATTAAAGTGGTATCCTTACAGGATAATGCTAGGCCGCATACCGCAAGAATGACCCGGGAAAAATTTCTGAACTTAGCGGGGAAACGTTACCGCACCCTCCGTATTCTCCTGACATTTCGCCAAGTGATTACCATCTTTTTCTTTGTCTCTTGACAACTGTATGAAGCATTGACAGTTGATGCAATAAATGCAGTCAATCAGTTCTTTGATTCAAACTTTATGGAGTTCTACAATAACGGCATACAAAAATTGGTGTCGCGTTGGGAAAAGATCATTGAGTGTAATTATAATTACTTCAATGAATAATAGTGTATTATTGTTTCTTAATAAATATTTATATTTTACCATCAAAAACCGCTCGAACTTATTTGGTTACCTGATATAATATAATATTATAATTTATATTTACTATTTGTACTTTTTACACTTATTTCAGAATTTTTCTATCAGGCAGGGTTTCAGATTGACAAAGCAATAAAATTTTTTGAAAGCATATATTATAATATGTGTATACATCATGAAAAAATGACGTACAAAGCGCTATATTTACTTGGAAAATGTGCTGGTATATGACTTTCGGCTGTACTTTGCATCAGAAACATCTCTCCTCAGCGTCCAGCAATAGTCTGCCAACATAGCAGGACCCCATTTGCCCTGGTATCATCAACACTTTCATCGTCGCTTAGTGTCATGTTTTGTGGAGGTTAGGGCACAGGTGGTGTGGGGTACTGATCCCAGTGCAGATTGAATATTAGGATATATTTCAGTATGTTTGGATTTAGAAGTAATACCACTTCCATTTGTTAAGCAAAAACATCAATCGGTAATATGATCTGATGGTTCCCTCCAAATCATAGGAATAGCAAAAGGCATATGTCGCTTACCTTTTGCGCGCGCTGTAAGAGGTCTGACACACGTAACACAGCAAATATGGTGAAGCCCAGCTTTTATCTTCATCACCTACTTTGGAATACTGCTCCTAGCACTTTTTAAGGAGAGGTGTCTGATATTTCAATGTCAAGTCGCCGCAAATGTAGCAAAAAGAGTTTGAGTGGTTTACACATTTCCTTGGCATATTTACGGGTGATCAAATGTTCGCGGTTTCACTACAATAGCTTGAACGCACCACAACGCAACACTCTTTAAAACGTTAACAACGTTTCTTGTTCATTGACCGAGCTTTAGTTCACAACTGAAATAACAAGAGATGCTATCTACGAATGGGAAATGCAGGTCTTAGCACGTCAAGAGATGTTCAAACATTAACCATTGCTTGATCAGTTCCGAGCTCTAGCTGTCAAATGAAATAACGTCAGTACATGTTCTCTTATACTACGTATCTATGCATAGTAAAAACAAAAAAATATACCCTTACCACCTCGATGAGTAAAGAACTCCTGGATACGTATGTCGGCAACTAAGTTGCCGAGGATGGCAACTTAGTTGCCGAAATACGTATCCAGGAGTTCTTTACTCATCGAGGTGGTAAGGGTAGGGGCGAACGCATAAAAGTTTACACATGTTCACGAATAGATGGAACAAATCTTTGTAACGATGCCCGACTTTGTAATTTGCAGTCCGAATATATATTCCAAAAAAATACCTGTGCTTCGTTGTCTAATAAATGAAACGGTAAATTACATAAAATAAGGATAACATACGATAAGTTAAAATTTTTCTTAGGGTCGTATGCGACTTCTTTTGAAGAATGCTGCTCGTCATTTACGTGACGGTGAGTATCCCTTTTGAATCAAAACATTAAAAGGATATTACAAACTATACAGTGAATTTTACCGCCATCACAATTTAGGTCCGACATTTCTGCTATAGTTTGTGTAATTCTGTTTGGTTGGTTGTTTTCGCGATTTTAAAACAAACGTAGAACTACGAAATAGCATTTATGGCACCGTACATCTACACACAACAGATCTCGTTGAGAATCCCAGTCATGCTGAAGGTTGTATGGGGTCTCCGCCACTGCCCGTTAGCGCTAATGAGCAATTCTATAGCAACTTATATCTCCTACTATCCTTAGTTGCTGTCAATCGTCATCGTCGTGGTTTTAAAATATTTTTAAGTAAATTCCACCTTAATTCGTTTATATACAGGGTGACGCATTAATGTGGCAAAGCTCGAAATATCCGTCATCATATAAGATATTTAATAAAAAGTTGTTTACGAAAATTGTAGACAGGCTTAAACTCAACATTTTAAAATTATTTTCATATATTCAGGGTGTTTCATATCACCGAGGTGATACAAACATACGTTTTCTTAAATGGAACACCTATATATTATTTTGCCTCGCCCTGTATTCAGTTTGTGCAATTTTGAATAAAACGTCACCTGCTATAAAAGTGGGCCAATATGAAGAACCTCTGCCTGTATAAGAAAAACTTCAGACTGTGTCACTTTGTAGTTTACAAGACCTCGAAATCACAATGATTTGCATATAAAATCAACCATAATTTCTGAAACACGCTGTGTAATGCAATGAAATTTGAATATTGGCGGTGTGAGGCATGAGCTTAATCTAAATCTGAAATAATATATAGGTTGTTCCATTTAAGAAAACGTATGTTTGGTTCACCCTGGTGATCTAATTTTAAAATGTTAAGTTTAAAACTGTCTACAATTTTCGTAAATAACTTTCTTTGATATATATAATAATAATAAATCTATGCATGTGAGTGCTGTCACATGTAAAAAATGTTTAAAAGGAAACATGCACAGTGGATTATTTGCAAAATGACATTAAAGAATTTATTGTTCATGTAACAGATTCGTCATCATCTGAAGATCAAACTGATTCATCGATTGACTAAAAAATTGACATAAGACATATGTGGGTGTAATTGCTATTCCTTTCTTAAATATTATTGTATTATATAGGTATTTGTATGATTCCAGCTATTTTTGTTACAAAAGTGGAAACTATTATTTGTTAAAGAGTCATATATGTTTTCTTTAAATATAATAAATTCTATAATACCCCAATTCCTAAATAAATGTTCGAAATGTAAATTAGGTACGTTAAGGGTGCGTAATAATAAATAAAATTATGGGCCTTTCGCTGATTCTTAATTTAAAAAGTTATATGGTTTTTTATATTTTACTCTTTTCCACCAATTTCCTTCGAAAAAATGTGCGAGATAACAATTATAAGGCCTCAAGCTCCTTATATGCTACATTGACCAGAGACTACGTTTTTACAAGCTCCCTTTTCGTATCTAATGTCATATACTTTAACATGAGCATTTTAATTGTTATAAACCCAAATAATGGAACCGGAAGTAATAATGTACAGCTGATTCGACGATTTGGCAACCATGTATCGAATTCCCAGAAGCTGTGTATGCATTCGGAGGTTGGGCAATCTATAGATATAAATCCGAGAAACATAGGCGGAATAACTTTTAAGCATAATAACAACTTTTAATAATGTTTTTTAACCAAAAAAGAAATTACAATATTTTTTTAATCCAACCTTGTTGCGTTAAACACCGTTTCATGTTTGTATCCATGCATTAACATTTGACACTCTAAAAAGTGTTGAAATAACGTTTTCATTCCTATCAGTTGATAATTCGTGATTGACACAACCCGACGATTTTGATAAACCAAATTATACCAACTGGAAATAATTTATTTTCTATGTGTAAAGAACCAAAATGTTATCAAAGTTATTTCTGTATCTGAAAATGTTCTCGTTAGGTCAAACAACTTTGTGCACAATTAAATAAAAGCTGCTTGAAGTCTGATTACCGCTGGAAAAGTAGTTAAATCAAGCCGAAAAAACAATCAATCATTTTTATGGATGAAAATAGTTTTTTATGGCAACAGAAAGCCGGTTGTATATAATCTTAGAGTTTAATTCTTTAAAGATCCAATAAATCAAACCTGCCATATCTAAATATCAAAATAACGAAATAACATTTAAATCGCCAAATCCCTAAACAATGCATCGTAAAAATTGAAGCCATTAGCAAACCACCGTATGCCGGCCATAAAATCTTAATTATTATGGAAATGGTATTCGCAAATTTCTCCCGATGTAAATAAGTGTGTTACAAGGTAGGTTAGGTTGACGCCGTTTAACCTCCTCCGTCAGCGTGTCGTTCATCAAAAACAAACGCTCCAAATCGGACTGCGATAATGTGTACGTATTCATACTCCGCGAGACAATCATACCTTTCGCCGGAGCCACCTGAGAGTCAGACGCACTTTAATTCTACGGTGCACTACTCTACGGGGCCACCTTTTATATAACTGTTTGGCTACTTCGACCATACACATACACTCGTTCATTCTCAACCATCGCTGAGCTGACCGACATTCCGAAATACACGCGATCCGATTCTGATTTATTCGATAGTTGATATTGTAAAGCCCGCGGGAATTTGTGCAAAAAAAGGGATTTCGATTCAGAAATAGCGAGTGCAAATCGGTGTGTGGAGGCGCTGTATTGGAAACCCGAGTTTTTCAGTTTTTTTTTAAATCGGTTTCGTCCACATTAGGATTTTGCGATTGTAGCAATGGCTAAAGATTTGAAGGGTAAGCCAAAATAATTTCTCCTTTTTATTGCTTTTAAACCAATGGTGAAGAAATTTAATCAATATATCAATAAATTATCAAAAAATTTTTTGATTTTCCTGATAAATTTTTGAAAATTTAACTTCCTTTTTATTGCTTTTAAACTACTGAAAGAGTTTAATTTCGTTTTTTTTTAATTTTATGATAAAAATTTTAAAAAACTATTATCAACATTAATTTTAATGTTATTTTTCCTGAAACAAGGTTGATGATTTTTTTTAATATTTTTATTAAAGGAAAACCTAAAAATAGCTTATCACAAAAAGCCCGGTGCACACAAGGAAGCACTCCAAATTTATTTCAAAAAGGTGGTGATTATTAGCATTATTAGTAATATCAAAAAAAAGGATTTTTCGGAAAAATTTTTGAAAATTTGACTTCCTTTTTATTGCTTTTAAACTACCGAACGAATTTAATTTCGGTTATTTTTTTAATTTTATAATAAAAATTTATTTACCATGCACTGGGAAAAATGAATTTGTTAAATCAACCAACAATCAAAGTGTTGATCATGATCATTTTTGTTTAAAGTAAATATTTCAAACGTTGAAACAAAAATTGTTTAAAATCACCGAAGAATGATTGTTAACCAACTCCTTTTTCTCAGTATATTTGATGTAATTTATTAAACCAATTCTGAAAAAGAAATAATAGGTATTGTCATAAATTAATGAATAAGAAAGGAAAGTACTGCAAATTTGTTTCAAAAACGAAGGCATATACCACAAAAAATATTTTTTCTGACGCATATTCAATATGGTTTTTCTAGAATTTTGATTGTTATATACTTACAGTTAGTGTTCCTAAAATAAGAGCATGAAGAAGAGAAACAATTTCCTAACTAATATTTCTTTCCTATTGAAAATAATGATAATCAGAAGTGAGTCTATAATAATATCCATAAAATTTGAAATGCTAAATATAATCGATAATTTATGCCAGATAAAAATATACTTTACAAAAAAAAAGATTTGCATAATAATCGTTAATAATAATATAATAAATAGTTAATGTAATATAAATCCGGCGAACAAATGACGGGACCCTAAATGTATAAATTAGAAATATATACAAACATATATTTATATATGTATTTTCTGAAAAATGTTTAAGACCACCAAAAAATGTAGCCAATGAGAATCTACTATATAAGGGGTGATGCTAATGGTATCACTGAACAAAAAGAAATTGTAATCGTGTCTAAGAATCTACTAAATATATAAAATAAAGATTAAAATATAATAATTAGTTATGCGGAAAAAGTAAGATACAACTTGGCACAATTTGAAAGACTTCTAGGGAGAAAGAATTTTCCTTTAAATTTTTATTGTTCAAAGAGATTAAAACGGCAAAAACTAAAACTCAAAACTTCAAACGCGATTTTCACCCGGGCGATTCTTGCGTTACAGGAAAAGGTACAAAAGATTCGTAGGTATATACCGTGCGAACAACAAACCCGTAGAACCACGTGATTTGCCAATTTTTGTTTCAAGGTTAATTTTGTTAGTTTGCAGTATGAGTTGGCAGCAATAATGCCATTACCGTGCATATCCAGGTTAGTAATACAAGCAGTGTGACCAACTGATATAATTTAAGTTGGCGACATTTTTAGTCGCGTGGTTCTCAGGATTTGTTGCTTTCTATGTATAATAGCCTTGTTCGCGAAGCGTATTTCGAACGTGTTCGGGATATATTCCGGTTAGGTTCAGAATTTGTCTAGTACGCAAGCGCGTCTTTAAATGCGTTCAGAATAAAATCTCCGCCTATGATTCCAGAATACACAATCAACAAAGTGAGGTGGGTATAGTAGATATCAACATAACCCCTCGAGATAATACACTCCAATAGCTGTGAATAGATCCAGATATTTTCAAATATTTGAATAATAAGTAGTTATTAATAATTTATAAATTGTGGATATGAGGTGAAGTTGGAAAATAAATGGCGAACCGGTAGACACCTGCTAAATAAATAAGCGATTACGGAATGAACAATTGACCTTGTGATTCACTCTTAAGCAGCCAATTGTTCTGTGATGATTTTGTGTCAACAGCTCTAGTTCTTATATCTCGCAATTAAACAACCTACTTTTGACGTTTCGTCGTTTCATGACATGGTTGCCATGCATTGAAAAGCATACACAGTTTGACAGGTATATAAATAGGTTATAATTAAAAAATACGAAAACCAGCAACGTTAAGTAGAACGTCAAAATGACAAATGTCAAGTAAGTGCGTTGATAAGAATTACCTTATCTATCATTGGCAACGCTCTAGTTGAAAAAATCGTTCGCGGACGAAATGTCACTAGATTTGACATTACTATGCATTTGCTGAATGTGAAGTTGTGTCTGGTTGTGTTGGTATGATTTTAACATTATCGCTGTCAAAAATCGGGTGTTTCGCTGCGAGAATCATACCTACAAC
Organism: Osmoderma eremita; assembly: GCA_031763485.1. Taxonomy (NCBI): domain Eukaryota; kingdom Metazoa; phylum Arthropoda; class Insecta; order Coleoptera; family Scarabaeidae; genus Osmoderma; species Osmoderma eremita. The sequence goes on along the minus strand of JARFOC010000314.1, from coordinate 861,554 downwards.
CCTACAATGCCAACCACGCTTAGAATTGCAATCCTTGCTTATGTCCGGGAATCTATCGAACGTGTTACGAGCTAATCTGGGATTGCTTTCCGCGAACGACGCATTCTTTATTGACCATGCGTCGGATCTACGAACATATTCGCAATTCGATCCGCGAACAAGGCGAATATAAATCGGTTAGTAACACACAAACTGCAAATTCCTGTATAAATAACAAGAGTATTAGTTTTTGATCGTTACATATCGGACTATTTTTATTTTTATCGTATGATGTTTTATTTCTTATTATGTCCTACCTAAGAAGCTTCCGTATGAATACAAATGTTGTAAATGAAGTGCCTTCAAAGGTTTTTTTTTATTTACATTTTTACCTGCATAAATATGTATCCACACAGTTTATTAAACCGCAAATAAATAAATATTGTTACCTTGTGTTCTATACATATACATATGTACTATCAACAAACTCCGGTTTAAAATAGAAATTTGCGTAATAATTATCTGTAATATATACGGCTGCCGTACTGATAACAAAGAAAAAGATTATATCATTGTATGCGTAATTGGATCATTTTCATAAATCAAAGTGGAGCTCAAATATTTAACTTTTTTCTTAATTCATTTGTACAATATACTGCTACAAATCTATGCTTAATTGTGTGTTGTTCTAATAACAACAATCACATTCTTTTACCACTTTATCTTAAGTAAATTAACTTTTTAAATACCTACTGCAAGATTAAATTAAATTGCTCTTTCACATTGTTAATTATTGTTAGTTTAGTTTTTTCTGCAGACGGTCAATTTAATTAATTGTATTTATATACAGGTTGAGTCTAAAATATGAATCGAAAGAAATAATATGTAGTAACTCCTATGTTACACCATCTAAAATCTCGCCAATTACATATCTAAACATACAATGTATTCATTTCAGTACACATTTAGAATATTGTCAAATAAATGTTGTTCTCAATTGGCGAATTTTGCCATTGACTGAAATTTATACGCAAAACGCGTTGTGGATTACCCCAATTTCTCACATCGCGTTTTGCGTACATTTTATAAACACACAACGCGTTCTAGATAAATTAAGAAAATCCACAATGCGATATTACGAAGACGATCGAAAATACAAGAATATTTCCGCGTTATGGGTAATATAAATACCGACAAAGCGAAACCAGCGACATATTTGCTGCTACAATTATCATTTGATTGCGAGCCTACTAGCAAATGTTCATTTCTTGAAAACAATTTGTCCAGCGACCCATTTCCAATACTCAATTTGCACAAAACATCACTGTTAATTTCAAAAACAACGCCCAATATAGTATTTCAAAAAAACAAATGTCTCACGATCTGTCAAGTTGATTTTTTTTATATAATGAACGAACAGCGTTTAGATATGCTTCGAGTTTATTTTGAATGCGCTCATAATACTTATCGAGCTGCAATACTTTATTCGCAGCGCTATCCAAACAGAGATCGTCCAAGTCGATCAAAATTTCAACAATTAGTGAACAATTTACGGATTTATTTTTTCCAGACGACTTGGTGCTCGTCATTTGTTTCCAATGCTAGTGATATTTTTACACACGACTAAAAAATTATTTTGTTACATTTTTTTAACTTTTTCTTATGTAAAGGTATACTTATGATACATTGTTGTTTTCAGAAACAGAACACAGAAACACACTCTATAATGAGAAAAAAACATACAATTTTTTTTATATTCAGTGATATAATTCTATACTTATTCTTATGATTTACAATATACTAATCACCCTGTACACATTTTACCAGAAATTATAAATATATATATA
>JARFOC010000314.1:844547-859628 GCA_031763485.1 Osmoderma eremita | reverse complement strand
ACCTCAGGGGCCTGGACTTGTTGGATGAACTCTAGGATGCCATCCGCTCCACAATAGGACCAAGCGGCCGAGGTGGACGGAGTTATTTACAACCCGGCGGATGACATCATTTTCCCAAATACCCCAAAAAATACCCTTCCAATGCACAGTTTTACTTCCCGACTTGTATCAAAATTTTCAAATCTTCGCTTCGTCTCATTTCCGGAGTTACCAGCATCACTCCTAATTCTTTTACAAAGTCAAACCGTTCAATTTTAGGATTATCCTTGTAAGACTGGTAAAGAACAAAGGAATTAGCGGATGTCCAACATTCTAAAAAATATAGCCATCGGCCAACGTCTTGTTCTTCATCCGGGGGAATACATACTACACTTTTCGTCTAAACTATCGACGCCTTCTTTATTGCAATTATAATAAGATATTATTTCTGGTTTTTCATTATCCGTGGCAAGACTATGATGCATTGAGGAGACCAAAGCTACGGCTCTATTTAGTTTTGGAACATAGGAAATCATCGTTACTTCATTAGTAAATCCATATAAGCTCGAGTGCACAGGTCTTGTTATCTTTGCTAAAAACTGGTGTGGTATTTAGGATTTTTTTTCAAAGTTCCAACGTAGGTAAGTCAAGCTCTTTGTTTTTATCAATTCTATTGAAGTAAACCAATTATCGGTTGTTCCATTTCTGTTTGTTCCGTAGGCCTTGCAAGTCGAAGTACCACCTGTGTAGGTTTAGAATACTTCTGCTCTGCCTCAGATAAATCGAATCCATCCGAGTTTTTGCCACAGTATATGTAGGCATTATAGCTTTGCAGGCATATACATTTTGAATTTTGATCGACCACGAAATGAAACAAGCATTTCATCTATGCGCACACCTGCTCCCAGTGTATAAACAGAACGGCAGTTCTCAATAAAAGCATTGAAAATTTCCGAAATCGGAGCCATTGGGTCTTATTTCTTTCTTTTTATTCTAGTATGGGGATTATCAAATCGCAAACACACAAGTATTGTAGCGAATCGGTTAGAATTCATCACACACCTAAATATATCTCTACCACTACCATCTGTGGCAAAAATTGGTCTAATACTTTCGTGATTACATTTATAAATAGATATAGTATAGAAAAGCCTTCAATTATATCATGTCTAAGTCACGAATATCACTATTACTTACATTTTTATATTGTGCTCTCATTTTTGATAGGCGTGCATTAGGCTACTGCAAAACAGGTATAAGAACTGTATCATCAAACAAGTACTTGACCACTTGAAGCGGTTCCTTCCATAAAAATAGAAAATTAGATCTACCAGACATCCGTTCAAAAAGTATTTAAAGGAACATAAGTATACTTCATAATAATATGATGGAAAGATGTTTCTCCATAGCCTACTTAATTAAGGTTTACTTTCACAATAACCACACTACTATAACTCTTATTCTTATTATATTACTTTTAGGAGGGAAAGCTAAATTATAACCCGAACACATTATTGTTTCAAATCATTAAATAGAAGAGACCTACTTTTTGTTAATCAAATGATTGATCCATTTAACTATAAAAAATTTCACCTTTGCAAACTACCGATAAAAAAATCTTCACTGTAAGATTGCTATGATAGTGACGTGCATTACCCAAAACATTAAAAAAATAATTTTACTTACGCATTGTGTATCAACGAGATGAGCACGGTTGCATGTTAATACGGTGTGTATTTGACACATAAGAGAAATCTCTCCGCGTTCTAGACATTGAACTTGGTGGTCAGTGGCGTGGAACAATATCGATTCCAGCCACGCGCCAGTGACCCTCGTCTTTTGCAACACTCGAACGCAATCTAACTAGGCATACACTTGATTTATTATTTACGGAAATTTGTTACTTTTCTTGTTCTCTTTATGTACACGATATCATTAAAAGCATTTCGATAACAACGTGGATGCAATATTAATATTTATTATTATAGTTTATGATTTTGATTCAGATAACGAATTGAAACAATGAAAATAAATCTAATCTTAGGTGGCAACGCCTAGTGAATTCCATGGCAATCTCGGTATAACAGGTCTGGGCACAAATGTTACATCTGGCCAAGGATTCCTCTACGAAGCCGTCCTAACTTTCTTATTGGTCTTCGTGATTCACGGTGTATGTGACCCAAAACGAGATGATCTCCATGGCTCTGCCCCGATGGCAATTGGTTTGGCAGTCGTGGCTTGTCATTTAAGTGGTGTAAGTTCTAAAGCTACTGTTTTTTTTTTAATTTTTATCCCAAATCCTAACTTTTCTTTAGATAAAATACACCGGTTCCAGTGTAAATCCAGCCAGAAGTTTCGGACCCGCCCTTGTCATAAACAATTGGGGTGATCACTGGGTAAGCTTACGTCGAAAAGTAAACCGAAATACTGGATAAGATATTATGTTTGTTCGATTTAGTCAAAGCGTTATACATCCGGTATTGTTATTAACAAAACTAACATGCAATATAGAACGTTTATTATCTAGTAAATCTTGAGTACAAGTATGTGACACGTTGGCTCTCTACATGCTACTACTTAGTAACTATAGGTGCCAAACATTTCGCGCTCACTTTGGTTTATGCCGTGCCTCTTTTGGCGCGCTTTTTAACTTACTTATATTACAACTTTCCCCCCTTTTTGGGAGCTTGCATTACGTCAATATGCCCTAACTAATTACATATATAATCTTTCAAGTACTAGGTTTCGTACGATTACGGACAGGCCTTTCACAGATCGCTTGCTCACTTTCCACTGGAGATTCACTAATATTTTCAATGTCCTTAGAGACACTAGATGCAATTTATTCTGTGCCGTTTTCTGACGTTGGAAGTTCAATCTGGGTAAGCTGTTTTTGAATATTAAAATAATAAGCAGCACTAGTCAAGTGTCATCTATTCCTCCGGAAAAGCCCATAATCTGTTTGAATTTGGTACAAACGAGATTCGTCACATTTTTCTATAATAGTACCATACTGTCTGATGTCAAGTACCTAAACTGAATCTTCAATTTTAAATTCACTCAGGTTTCTTGTCCGTGACGCCTATTGTAGTTGCATTCCTGTTTTACCCTTCTTCTTCTTTAGCAACGAAGCTAGAGGTATCAACTACGTTTTTCAGTTTTTCGGGAATAATAGGCAGGTGCGTTCCCATTTTTCTATTCATGAGTAATTCTATGAGACTGAATCCTGCCTCTAATGGCATTGACCGATAAGCCATTAAGGCTAGATCAATATCGGAATTCTTCTTAAGCAGATTTTTTGCTGTCTGAGTTGCTCGTTCAACGGCACCATTAGATTGTGCGAAATATAGACTACTTATGATGTGCGAAAAATTAATCATGTGAAAATTTCTTTGAAATTGTGGACCATTATCAGACCTGACAATTTCTGGAATCCCGAATCTTGAGAACAGCTGTTTCAGTTTTCTTATTATTTCATTTTCTGTCAAATATATAATACAAAAATTTCGAAATGATTGGAAAAATAATCCGTTATTATCAAGGGCCAATTTTTTAATTTAAATAAATCTATGCCCACTTTCCTCCAAGGTCTCGCTGGTACTTCCTCTTTACGAATTGGTTCTTTAATATTAACCCGTTCTTCCACACAATTCGGACGTGCCCTAACCAAACTTTTAATTTGGCTGGACAACCCTATCCACCAGACCGACGTAGAGAGCCTCTCTACATTTAACAATGTCCTGGTGCCATGTATGAAATTTAAGGCTCCTAACTGTAATGTTTTTGGTATTATAATTCGCGAATCTTTGAGTAACAAATTACTAACATACGATATGTCGAATCTATATTGATAATAAGATAAAATTTCAGTAGGTAAAGCTGATTTGTCTGGCCATTCCTCAACACAGTACCGTTTTGTCTTACTGAGAACACTATCTGCGTCCTGTTCCTTCATTATTTTTTGTAAATAAGAATCGTGAATTGGTAAAGATTCAATAATAACATTGACATAAACGTTTATCTCAGAGGTCAATTCGTCTTTTTGTGGCATAGATTCTTGCATAGGACCGCGCTATAAGGCATCTGCCATGATTAGATCTTTCCCGGGTATATATTTTACTTCATAATTATCTCATTAAACGCATCCTAACCCGTTGGAGTCTCGGTGTCAACGGTCTATAGGTCGAGACTGTAAGACTTGGACTAGCGGTTTGTGATCAGTTTCAAATACAATTTTTGGTATACCTACCTGTGATATACTCTGAAAACTTCTCAGCAGCCCAGGTCAAAGCTGGAATTTATTTTTCTATTTACGCGTACATGGCTTTTATCGAGCTTAAAAGTCTGGATATGAAACTGCCTATTTCCCTAGTTTAATTTTCACTAACCTTCATTAGAATGCTACCTAACCCGTACGAAGAAGCGTCGGCACTTACAATTATTTGCTTATTAGAGTCAAAGAATGCTGAAGAAGGAGCACTCTATAACACCTTTTTAATTTTGAGATACGCATCCTGCTGCTGTTTATCCCAAACGAAATTATTATCTTGCCTCAATAACGAAGTTAGAGGTTCTAAAATTTCTGATTTATTCTTAATAAATCTACCCACACAGTTTATCATATCCACTTATATTACTTACTTACTTACTTATATTACGCATTCACAAGCGCAGCGATCTGTTCGAAAAGATCTATTTCCGAACAGAAAACAATTACTGCAATTGTACATGCGTTTGGCTCCATAACGCTTTAGCCAAATCGAACTAACCTATTAATACCTAATAATAACGTTTATCACCTATTATTTAGGTCTACTGGGCTGGTCCCATTGTCGGAGGTCTGGTTGCAGGGCTAGTGTACAAATTCCTGTTTAAGGTCCGAAAATCTGATAGTGATTCGTTGGATTTCTAATGCAACAAACACGATATGAACACATCTCATTAAATTCATCATTCGCTGTAATCATTATGTAAGATAAACTCATTTTATACGAGTCTACTCCGTAGTTTTAGGATGAACACTTGTAAGTAACATAATATATCTATGTCACATACTTAGAATATGTGTATGTACAGTTGTTCAATTATATACATAGGTATATACTTTCAATAAAAGATGCAACTCATGTGACCAATGTAATCTTGGTTGAATAAATAGTACGCAAGGTAACAAGGTACAAAATAATGGACAAACATTTTATACATTTCTTGTAGCTACATCATCAACAAATTTCATATTTTATTACATTTTTCAGTATATTTAACTTGTCTGTAAGTAGATATTTAAAAAAAATTCAAAAATTTTTTCATTTTTATAAGTACTTATATCTTGACAGATAATCTTGACATAAAACCGTTTTCAAATGAGAGCTATCAAAAAGCGATTTTAATGTTTAACGTTCCCAATTTGTAATATTGGTTGTGGGTTGCATCTATTATTGAAAACAGGGTATATTTAATTTATATCAACTCGAAAATAAAATATTTAGGTAATTCAAACAAGCAATTATATATATTATATAATTATGTACATATAGCATTTTAAATATATGTAGCTATATTTTATAAAATAGATTTCTTTACCTTAATTAAAATAAAATATTGAAACATTTTGAATTTGACTTTATTATTAACGACATGTGTGACCCCCAATAGCTGTACTTATAAATCATTAAATAATGATTTACAGATCCATCATGTTTGATGCTGAATTCCACCAATGGTAATTTTGCAACGAGCTGTCAATACGAAAAATGTATCACTGTTGCTTCAACCAACGGAAAATTCGGTTCCGAAATTTTCGCGAGCGAATTTTATGAAACGACCTTAAAGTATTAAATCGTTGCTTAGACGAATCATTCCCCTTATGATTCTTTTCCATTCCCGAACGAATAAATATCGAAAAGAATCATTCTTTCTTCATAATTTCCCCAATCTTACATTCCCGTATTCAGTGGTTCACAATACTTTCTGAATGTCATTTTCTTTTTCTTCTTCAACAGCCTCTTTCCTTGACCAATTTTCTTTTTGCATTCAATACGCAGAGCGGTGAGTTTTAAACGGTTGAATCGCTTTCCTGCGGCATATCCGTGCTTTCAGAATTCCACCACGCCGGGGATTACTTGAACAACTATCATCTTTCCTTTCATATGGTCTGCTGGACTACATCCGAGATTTATTATTTGAATATTCCTCCCATAATTACCAGATGTCTGAAGGTTCTGTGCTGTCTCCTGCGTCCTGTTTTGGAATTCACTCCAATTCCCTCCTTTAGTAACCAAAAGATCTTCTGGCCTCCTCTCCCGATCTGGAGTCTACTAATAATGGGAAGTGGATACTTCCATGGGAGTCCTCCAGTATCATTCATGAAGAAAAGGCTTATGTCTGGAGAACATAATGATAGGTCAATAACATTTTGGTGTTGCCCTGGCCGACTCATTCTCGTGGGAGAACAATCATTTAAAATAATTAAATCGTTATCGGAAATAAAGTCGGACAACATATTCCCCATCCTGTTGTGCGATCCTAAATCGTTCCAAATAGAATGAATAGCGTTGAAGTTGTCAGAAGAAGCCGAGGAAGGGGCATCTTCCCTATCAGCCGTCCAATTCACACCTCTGCATGTTGCTGCGTATATGCACCCAACACACATTTCTTTTAGCTGAACAGAACTGAACTGGCAGGAAGGCACCTGCGATCTCACCCTTATCCCGATGATCTTGTCAAAATCATCACTCCTCCACTGCCATACTTGCGATCGTCGCGAAAGATGTAGTTTCTAATGTGTATTCTCTCTTCTGGATTCAGTCAGGTTTCGCACAAACAAACAATGAAAATGTTTAATTGGTAATAGATCTTCCAAATTAGTGTTTATAAACCGTACATTCCACTGGAGGATGTTATGGATATCCGCCATTTCATCCATGGAAGTAGCGTTATAAACTAAGTCAATAACACAATTTAGCGTAGAAGGGAGAAAAGAATTATCCTCTAAGTTCTTGGATAACATAACTTTGAATTCTTTAAGCTGAAGAATTCTTTAGCTGGATCTGAAAATCTGCAACTGCGATGCCAACGCGTTTATTTTCCCCCTCGAGTGGGGGATCTTTGAATGGAGTGGTTCTCTGAGAAGCGGAAAACAGTAGAAACCTTTCTTCCCGCCATCGATCACTCTTTGTAATAAGAGTATTTTCTAAATCATTCCGGGTGAGGTTCTTAGGCAACAATACCTTTTTCCTCTTTGGAGTAGATAGATTCCTATTGTAAGGCGCATAAGAAACACGGTTTTCTTGTTTGAACGCTATTGGATGAGTTGTTTGTTGTCAGTTTAGCCTCGGAATGATGTTTTCTGATTAGGGAGCCATTAATATTTATTTATGATGAGTCATGTATATACATAGCTATTGGATTACGCCACTCTAAGTATATATATATATATGTAGTGGAGAAATTCTTGGTCGTACAGTATAGAGAATGAACGATGGTTGTTGGTGATAGCGACCTTTACTAATTAGCAGTTTAAGGTGAGATGTCTAATTAAACTGGATTTCTTTGACGTTTCAACAATATATATATATATATTGTTTTCCTCAGAAAATACTACAAAAACTACATTGTACATGTAACTTGGTGTGTACAATAACTATTAAGGTAACTTACCATTTAAAATTAAATTACAACATTCTTGTGATATATCAGTTTTTTTTGGATTTAACTAAATAAAATATAATAAACCCCACGAATCAAACATTACTAATGAAAACTGTAACAGTAGATTTAAAAAATTTGTTATTTAAATTTTATTTTCTTGATGAAAACTCACCTTAAATCGATTCTAATTAAAGAATTAAAATTAAAAAATAAAATATGGATATATTATTTCCGGACTACATCTTAAACGTTATTGAAAATGTAAATGTTATAAACTAAAGAAGGAAGTAATGCGTTAAAAATTGAAAATGATAAAAACTTGTTTTTAAATATTTAACAAATACAAGAACAAGTTCGCAAACAAGCAACACAGCTGGATACATGGATGGTTAAAATAGTAATTATAAAATATAATGATAAATACAGGATAAATTTTCAATATCAGTACGATCATTAACAGCATTAGGATGGGTTTTAATAAATATCATTTCAAGAATATTACGAACTTTATTGTTTCTCTCAGTTGCTAAGATCTTGGTATTGTCATAGTTAAATTGATGGTTTTCAGAATTACAATGTTTTTTTAAAGCTGTAGCAGTAATAATCTACGAAGGAAGATAATGTTAGACGTCGCACTCTGGGAGATTTGCACCACACAGAACATCACTTGAATAACACTAAATCAGTGTTATTCAAGTGGTGGCGACGTCTAACATTATCTTCCTTCGTAGATTCTGCTGAGGATGGCAACTTAGTTGCCAAAATACGTATCCAGGAGTTCTTCATTCATCGAGGTGGTAAGGGTATTTTTTATTTTTGCTATTTTAAGCCACCGTATCTTATTTTGTATTTTATAGTAGTGTTTGTTGAAAATTTATGGCCATTAATTCTGTCTGACAAATGTTGGATTGTTTGTCCAATATAGACCTTGTCACAATTCATGCATGGGATTTGGTATACAGTGTGTGTTTGTTTATTATGTGGTGTTTGAGTTTTTAATTTTGTGAAAAATTGATTTAATGTTTTATGGCTTTTATTGGCAATGATTAAGTTGTATGGTTTTAACATTTTATTATTTTTTTCTGATAAAGGTGGAACGTATGGAATCGCAACCAATTTGCTTTGAATTTTATTGACATCTTGGTTGTTATTGTAATATTTTGTGGAATTGTAACTTTTGTTTAATCGTTTTTTGAAAATATTATTAATTAAAGTACTAGGATAATTATTGTTTTGTAAGATTTGTTTCATTTTAAGACACATTTCTTTTCGATAAATAGGACTTGTTAATTTTAACAATAAAACGTTGCAAGGCGAGCTTTTGTGACATTTTGAATTGTTGTTCATAAGTAATATACTATGCTGAATTTTTTTTGTACCTTTCAATAAGAATTATGTAAGTTTCATTTCATATAATAAACAAAAACACTACAGCTCATCTGTCTTATTATTTTGCCCAAGATGGGGTAGTCATTATTCATACTGACTGGGAAAAGTGATTAGTCATGCAGTTTTACTTACATTGCCCACTTGATAACGTATGTAGTCTGATATACTGATGGGGGTATCCATGTAATCACGTAATAATATGGTCTAAGATAAGTAGCGCCATCTAGAATCGAATAATTTTACTAAAATGAAGACCCTTAGCATGTACTTAGGGAACTTATCAGTTGCCCCATATTACAGATATCTACTAAATCTACTATATCGACAGTTAAGTTTTGAAATTTCTGGAAATTACCAATGCATCAGATTAGTGGAATGGACACTACAATTGAGACACCGATTGTTAAATCACGAAGATCGTCCATATTTAAACCTGTTGTTCTTGAACGTAAGATATTTTTTCTTCTATGTAAGGTTTTTGTTCACTTATCATTTCTACAGCCGAAGAAATAGAATTGTACTCGCATACGGACTATCCTAAAGACTACGAAGAACGTTTGCTAGGCGAAAGGAAACAGTGGAACAATACTTTACATAACTTGAAGCGGGAACGTGTCGCACTTAAGATAGAATTAGCGAAAGAAAACAATGTTAGTATAAATAACGATCTGCTAAATAATAATTTAGAAATCTTTGACCATACATTACACCACAACTATCTGCAATCCATACAGAATTTACATATAAAACTAGAATGTTTGTTAGATAAAAGAGAAACAGGACGAATAGTAAAACACAATGACAAAGATAGTATATTGAAATTTTATATTAATAAATAATATAAATTATATTCATTTATGTTTGAAGTTTTCCTTTTTATGACTTTTCCTTTCTCGTAATTCCAGATATTCTTTCTTGCTTGTACTAGATTTCACTTGCAATATTTGTTTCATTTTCTGAACTATTTCCTTAGCTATACTTGCTTCTGTCTCAAAATCATAATGTTTGAAAGTAATTGGAGAAGGTGATGCAAGAAATGCATTACATGTACCTACAATATTAAAAATTTATAATAGCAATTAATAAATGTAACATAATACCGGAATCAAATAAAGTAGTAGGAAATCCATAAGATGGACTATAAATTATTCGAAACACTGTCCTATTTTCCTTGCGTTTTTCTTCTATAATATCGCAGGATGCGACAGAATCCATATGATGACTGACAGCTTTTTGTCTTACGAATGCGAATTTGGAACTTTTCTGCTGCACCGGATCAATCTCTATTTTCTCTCCGCTAATGCCTAAGTGAACTTCGATCTTCGAACGAACTTTATTAATGATATATACTTGAAATGACTTATATAACTGAGATTCCATAGTTGTCTTATGTACTTCCATTAATTCAGCAGACTCTTGAAGCAAAGTCTCTGAGTAAAACATAAATGCTTAACTTAAGTTTCCGGTAACAAACCCTGAATGAAAATACCTATGGGCTTTACGATCGTAAGATCATTCTTAATTTCATCGAAAACAGGCTCACCGGGATCGAAATTAACTTTGCCATTTATGTGTTCTACCAAACTTAGGTAAGTAAATGAAAATTTAGCAACACATTCTTTGGCATCCAAACATGGGAAATCACGATCAACTTCTCCATCATCTTCCGTCAAATATAAACCGTAATGTGTAACAGGTTTCAATGGGATGTCTCCGTGTATTGTACTAAAAACATATATTTTTAAATAAAGATACTTTGTGTCAAGTTTCCAATTGTAATTCAATCGAAATGAGTCACTTAAAAGTATGCCTGGAACCAAAGTAAGATTATTCTATCTATTTAGTTAGTAAAACAGAAAATATACATTGCTTGATACAGATGTTAATTCTTTTACATAATTTATCCAAAAAATGACTTCCTATATAGCACCCCGATATGGGTAATGTAGCTCTAAGTTATTTTTTTCACATACAAGCCGTATCAGCCATTATTCTTCACAAGAATATATTTAAGCAAGCAAAATTTATTCAGGCAAATTAGATCTAGTTAGTTACAACGGTGTACAAAGATTATGAGGACTTAGCGGAGGCAGATGGTTCGATTAATCGTTACTTCTACTACGGCCCCTAGGTCCTCTTGTAAAGCAACGGAGGCAGAACTTTGCAGGTTGATAATTTTAATAGCAATGACCATCTGGCTTTGTCATTTCTTCATAAAGACAGCTGTCATTGGCAGGATGAAAATCAACAAAAAAATTACCACAGCAAGAGAATGGGCTCAAAATTGAACAGCAATGAAATAATAGGAAGAAAACGAATTATGGTACTAAAATGGTGCGGGATTTGAGACAAAAAACATGCCCCAAAATGATTAGTTAAAACGAATCTTCTAAAAGAAAATGAAATAATGATAAATAAACACGAGTTGCCATCTTGGCTTATAATAAGAGCATTGGAATTGGTGTTTCGAACCAAATGGCTCGCTATGCCACAACCCTATGAAAAGGAATAAAATGCTACCGAAAATTAGCCAATGAATATATGCTTGGAACGACAGTTGTAAATGCCTACATCTAAAATACGCGGCTGGCAAAGAGAGAGAGAGAATGGCTCTGCTCCCAAAATGATGCCCAACATCAGTAGCCCTGGGAGTATTAAAAGAAAATTACTAAGTGGCGTGATGGACTCGATGCTGCTATATGGGGCGCCGGTGTGGAGTACGGTCATGAAAAAGAAGGCGTATGGGAATATTGCCGAAAGGATACAAAGGCAAACGCTTCTGAGGGTGGCATCAACTTTCCGAACAACATCAAACTTAGACTTACAAACAATAACAGGTACGACACCAATTGACCTTCTCATGTACGGAAGGAGATACACGTATAAGAACGGGGGAACGCTGAAACAAGAAAAACGAGAAATGCCAAAAATCAATACTCATAAATTACACACAGAACAATGGAAACGTGAAAGAAAAGCTCAAAGCAACAGATATCGGCAGAAAAAAAATAGCCTGTTGCATAGATTGTAAGCAGCAACCCTTCATGTGTTTAGAATGTTTTGAAAAATATCATAAATCCTTATAATTTTATAATATTGTGCTTTGCCAATACACACAGTTTTCTAATAATCATTTTGGTTACAGTGCCATAATATTTTCACTGTGTTCATAAGAAGCCAGTTTTGAAATGTAATACAAATTTACATAGATTGTTAGTAATATATATATATATCTTACGCAGCTTCAGCTAAAACATATTATCAGCCATAGAAGAGCCCCTTGAATATGGTACTAGAACTTGCTAATGTCAGCCGTATCCGACTGGCACAGGGATTAACGTGTTAAAGAAAGAAAATACATAGAAAAAAATATTTTCACCTGCATTTCAATAGTATCAAGCCAATGAATTCTTGTATCTTAGCAGCAGCTATACAACATACTGTCATAGGGTAATTTCTTTGTTCTTCGGGCAACATGGTAAGAAAAATTTTATATTTCCTCGTTGGAATACCAATTAATGCACTGCCATCGAATCTTGCATATTCCATATAAGGATTTCTTGGAAGATTTTCACATTTTTCTAATTGCTCTGCCAGTAAGGATTTTTTACATACAGCTATAGGTTTTAGAACCTTTTTCGAAAATAATTCGTCATTCTCAGACTGACTCAATTCATTACACTTCTCCCATTTAATGTGCTTTACTTTAGCAACCCTTTTCCTTGCCTGGTCCATTTTTTCTATTCTCTGTGCAGTATCAGACCTGTGCCTGCCAAACTGAGTATCGAACTGTAAGTCGTAAGATTCATGTTCCACCTCATCCTCATCTTCATCAGTATCATTTGGATCCGTATATGTATCTAATTTTTCTATAAGCTTTCTAGGCATATCTTCCCCTACCATAATAAGTTCACACATACCTATAATTTTAGATATAATGAGTAAAAACATGAATGAAAACCAAAATATAACCTTAACCTGTGTCATCCGTTGATATGAAGGAGTTACGAATATGGGATAATAACCAGCTTTTATTATCATACAACGCCATTCCGTATATTAAAAAAAAACACGTTAATATTTACAATGTTTTGTTTGAATGTGCAGGTGGAACATGGGTGTAACGCTATTTCTTTGGCTGATATCCTCTGATACTATTTTGTTCAGCTGGTTCAGCTGCAGCTGATTGACAAATGCTTGACATACATTATGTGATGTGTAATACAAAGGCGAATAACATGAATTTTTTAAAAGTTATGGAAAGTATTTCAATGTTGTTCTAAATACAAAAATAAATCATAAACAGTAGGGTGTGCAGTGATAGTTTTAAAATGCATATGAGTATCTGGTGGGGCTATGATATAGGAGACTTTTTATTCTATGGATATAAAGTACAAAGTACCAAAGCACTTATAGCAACGTGTTTTACTGTAGCTGCCTTAGCGTTCCTTTTTGAATACATAAAACTACTGCAAGCACAACATCGACATAGACAGTTATCATTTCGAGCTAAGCAGATACGGACAATTTGTCCCTCAGAAAGTGCAACCCTACTAAACGAAAACAAAAGAGGACCAACAATTAGTACTGCAAATAGGTAACAGACAATTGTTGCTTAATCGGAAGTCAGATATTAATAGCATTGTTTTCTTGCTAGAATTGGACTACCTTGTATTGACTTAATAATATGGATTACGACATATAACATGGGATATTTACTCATGCTAACGATTATGCTTTATAATGGATGGATATTCATTTCTGTAGTGATAGGCAGCGGGATCGGTTACTTTATTTTTGGGCAGAGATTTATGAAGTTAAATATACAAAATTGCCAATTGATTAGATCCACATTTTGTATGCCTAATTGTAATGAACCAGGTAAGTGTGTATCTCTCTTACACATCAATTTAATCTGAAAAATGATGTCAATGTGATGTTCTTGAATATTATAGATGAAGAAGCTGTAGCTCTAGCTCGGCGAAAGAAGAAATTTAAATATTAGTTGTATTACCTTACCCTCGTCCTGATCCTGAAATTAATCCCTAACTTTGAGGTAAAAATAATCTACTTGGAGATACCACACTAAGTCAATATTTTACAGATTTTTTTAAAGTTATGTTGTACATATATAATTTCAGATGACATACCACGTGATGGTGAATCTACACCGGCTATAGAAACTGCTTCAACAAGCAATACACCGCCTTGTCATAGGACAGGAACCGAGACCGTGATTGTACATAACATTGACGAACATTCTTAAGTTCTTTTTTCTTTCTATTTTATAGACATTTGCATCACTTGTATACCAATACTATTATTCCTTTGTGGAAATTAATAAGCTGAATTCTAAAAATTGTTGCCCTATAATAAATTTCCTAGTCATTTTGATAATGGGACTATGTGATAGATTTATGAGAAATATAAAATATAGTTTATAAAATGTTACATATATGTATGTTATGAACTTATCATATTGTTGTAAATTGGCAAAATGTTTATAAATAAATATATTTTTAAATTGCCTGCAGTATTCCATAAAGAGAAATTAGAAACAAGTTTCTCCGATTTCTTTTACGTAAACGCAAATTTTCTGTATTGAATACTTCAATCATTTATTTATAAGAAACAAGAAATAAAAATATGGCTTAAATCAGAGGTGAATTTTTTCAATATTAAAAAAGAATTGTCTTATTTATTTTAACTCTAGAACGAATAAAATCTTAATGTGCGACAGATTGGTGGAGGTGCTTAAATATATTCCTGATTTATTACGTACATTTTTCCATAAACAATATTCATAGTAATTTATCTTGTTTATTTTAAATGTATTAAGTTAGTGTTATACACCATAGTTAAAATAGTAAGTAGAAATGGGGCACGGTTGTGTGCCCATCCCTCTGGTGGTCTGCGAACCCAACTAAACGGAGTAGCGGGCCAAATCCCATATATTTCAAACTTGACAGGAGGCATAAAGGTGGGTTTCCATACCTCCGTCGTGCGTCGGTCCGTCGCGAGTTGTGATTGGTTCATTTTAAATATCTCTCGGAACCGCCAAAA
>JARFOC010000314.1:813778-828980 GCA_031763485.1 Osmoderma eremita | reverse complement strand
TGCAGCTATAGTTAGCCGTATATGCTCAGTACACCCTGAAAATTTCAGCTCCCCATACCCCGTGGTTCGGTCTCTACGCCCCTCCAAAATTCCTCGATTGTACTTCAAATTTCCTAGATTGTCGCTCAACTTTATTTTTTTTGCGACAGTTCTGGACAGCGGAATCGCGTGAGATTTTGCAGCTATAGTTAGCCGTATATGCTCAGTACACCCTGAAAATTTCAGCTCCCCATACCCCGTGGTTCGGTCTCTACACTCCTCCAAAATTCCTCGATTGTACTTCAAATTTCCTAGATGTCGTAACTTTGCGAGGTTAAATCCAACTTTACGTTGTGTATATACTTAATCATTAATCAGTAGCATTATCTGAGGAAACCCTTACAAATGTAGTTTGCTTGCGGCGTTTACCAACTAATCAGGATCAGTGGGTGTTCCAGCCACTATTACAACAAACTAGCAACTCTAAACGCTAAACCTTTCCCATCTGTATTTCCACCTATAATTTAACATTCGTAAGGTTATTAATTTCCTCGTACACATTTCTGTAGCACATTGTATGACACCAATAAATTTGTAACATTTGAACACCTCTAGTATGTTCTGCCGTTTCCTCTGGTGTATGTACATTTGGAGTTTCATAATCCCTCAGTTACACGTTTGATGTTTCCTGATGAAAATGCCTGTCAGTTTTCTACGGAGAATATTTGTCGATGATAAATCAGATGAAGAGGGTGGGGATTTGAGTCGACGCGAGGGTTGCTCAACCCTCGCGCCTTCTGCTATGAATTATGTAAACTTTTTTTTGCATTTCCCGTAGAGAAAGAGAGTAACTACAAAGAAGTGTTTTTTTTTGTTATTTTAAATTGGTAACATTGGCGTTAAAAGGTTGCAATTGCAAAGCGCCATCTTTTGTACGGTATCCGATAGAAACATAATTCAATTTTGTCGATCAAAAACAGATTTATTGAACTGTGTGTGACACGGCTTCGCATTTAGCATCGATTAATTCGAACGAAATGGAAGTGTGTGTGCAATTGACATACTTCAGATCGGTAAATGAATAAATGAAAATTACCGGAGGGCAAGTTAATCGCGTTTATACACGATATCGCTTTTAGATTGTTTACATATTTTAAACGTCACCAAATAAATCGTTCAGATACTTTTTTCGCACCGTGTGAATGCATTAAATCTCTTTTTTTCCAGCTATCGATTTGAATTCGTGGATACGACACTTCGAACCGGCATACTACGATGTCACTAAATTGGAAGAGCAACACCGCCGATTTCGACGAAGTTCGGCAGGACCAAGACCAGCGCAGCACTACATTCGACTGGATATTAGAAGTCGCGATAGGTAACCTCAAAAATAATTCTAGTATTGTTTTGAAAAATCATCAAAATTTGTGCTAAATAAATAAGTCCGTGGAGTTTCTAGAAGCGAAAGTAATTTTGGTCTAATCTATACTAGTTATTTACGGTCTTTGGATTTTATTTTCAAGGGGTGATTAAACATCTTAAAATAAGGTTATTAACGTAAAAAATATCTTAACAAAGTTGCATAATAAGAGAGATATGAATGTAACAAGTAATAAATATATCGTCTATTTATGTTTAACATTGTTCTGGATTATTTATTACAAAGTTTCTTACTTATAATTTATGTTAGTACATCGATCCAATTTATAAGAACAAAATTGGGCGGTACTTTAATCTTTGTGTTACGTCTTATTGAACAGATTTGTAGGTTTAGGAACTAAAGCAACTGCAGTTCCTTTTATTTGGTGTCCGATGATCAATCAAATAGTGGAAAGTTTTTTGGATAGACCTATTTGCATGATGGACTCCTCCCAGTAACAGCTGTCACACCGACACAGTTTACGTGGAACTCGGCGTTTATCGTACAATAAGTTTGGCATCGCGAAACTAGATCACTATTTGGGCAATGGACATAATAAAATTTCGTTCTTTACGCATTTTCATAATCTCAAATTTTCAACACAGATTCGACATGTTTACGTGGGACCCAGTATTTGTATATTGTAACAGAATTACCGGGAATATTAACTGTAATTCTGGATTAAATTTAAAATATTAGTTACATAATTCGCAATTAACTTGTAACTCTCCGTTAGTGGCGCCAAAGTGAGCAGTTAAGATTTAATAAACCGTTAAATATAACCTCTTTGTACTTGTTTACTTTTTCAATTGTCGATCTTTTGAGTTTAGCGCGTTATATAAGTTTATTTTTTATGTAGTTTCTAATATGTTTTGCCGAAGTTCATCTGTGACGAATACATTATAGAAGAAAGAAAATTTCCGACCCCAAATAAAATACCGAACAACCAAACAAAACATTACAGAACTTATAAACCGGCACCAACCCGATTAAACCGCACATTTTGCTTACGCCCAACGTATGCCTTTTAGAGTATATAATAAAGTGTATAAAGAAAGAACCGACTGTTTAGCCAGTTGTTACGAGAAATTGAACTAGACTGGATACAAATAATTATGTTGTGTTTTCTGGTAGAATTACATTTTCTTAGAAATCATTAACGATGATATTTTATAGAGGTGGATACGTACAACCAATGCACCAGTTATTATTGTATGGGAATTGACTCTGGCGTTCCTCAAGGCTCAGTGCTTGGTCCAATACTTTTCCTTCTTTTTATCAATGAGATCAGCGGTCAATTATGTCTCTTTGCAGACGACACTAGCATCACTTGGAGCAGCCCAAACAAAGTAGATCTGCAATCGGTTATATCTAGGGACTTAACCATCATCAAAAAGTGGCGCAACTCGAATTGCCTTTGCTATAACAATGGAGAAACGGTAATTTTCTACCTTATAAAGGTTAACTGCAGCAACCATGTGTTTTCGAAAATAAGACTGTCAATATAGTTCCATCTGTCAGATTCCTGGGTCATATCGTTGAAGACACTCTCCGATGGTCTCTCCATGTCGACTCCCTCGCCAACAAATTGTCTTCTGCGTGCTTTGCAATTAGATCTGTAGCCAGGGAGCTTAGTCGTTCCTCTGCTCGAATGACTTACTTTGCCGTTTTTGAATCCCATCTTCGCTACGCTCTCCCTTTTTGGGGCACTTGCAGTTTATACAGTTTTAATACCATTTTTGAATTGCAAAAAAGGGCAATTCGCTACATATTTTTTTGAGGAATGATCACTACCAAGCTTACTTTTTAAATCACAAAATCCCTTCAAAAAAAATTCATCCTTGAATTGGGAAATCCACACCACACAAATTGATTTAATAAAATTCGGGACATATGTTTCAAGAGCGCGTCGGCTCTCATTGTCAACCTATTCCCGAATAACGACAGTTATATCTAACATGCACGTTTAAAAAAAGGAAACATGTACATCTATCTTTATTTATGAAAACACTTATCGTAATATGTCCGAAAAATTCTGCCTAACCCGAATAGCAGGTAGTATTTATGAGCGTAGGGCGTGCAGCATCTGTTTGCATTTAAGAAAAATATATCGGATGTCCTTTTTCTTTCTGGGCAAAAATATTCATTAAGCTGGAATGTTCTAAAATTCCTTTTTCGCGATTTAGCAAATTCGAACCTTTTTAAATATATATCGTTTCATACGCGTCTAGTTCTCGCGATGAATTTACGTTTTTTTTAAATTTCAAATTATCGGAAGTAATTCGATGATTCGTTTCAATGTGTTGCGCTACACCAGATTATTCTGATCTATTATAACGGTAATGGGCGATATGTTCTCTAAACCGCGTTTTTATAGCTCTTCTTGTCTATATCCAATTCAATATCACCTTATGACAGTCGGCGCATGCATTTTTATTAAGTCAAATTATAATTAATTTATCAATTGTTAAATAATCGTCGTTCAGAAATAAATAAAATACAAATTATTTTAAAATTCACCAAGAAATTCGAAATTCCTAAAATTTCAGTGTGTGTACTTCCAAATTATGAACGATACTCTTAAGTTTTTATGGAACAGATGCGGGTGGCAGAGAAAGCAATTGCATCAAATAGAATTCACGAACGGGAACAATTTTCCATGACAATTGGACGCGTAAAAAAATTACACTGCAGCTGTCCCCCGATTTAAGGATTGTCATTCGGACGGGGAATTCCTAAGACCAATCCAGATCGGTTACTACCACCGATTTATTATTATCTCCCCGGAAGACGTAAGCGTCAAGGGGTTTTTACGCCCCGGTCCAAATGAATTCCGACCGATATCAATTTCGAGGTATACGCGAGACAAATAAAGAACCGATTTTCTTTTTTTTTCCCCAGGACGACTATTGTTTTCCGCTCCTATATTTTGGGGGGAGCGAGAGAGGGTGCAATTTTGAGACGGTCGTCTTTAAGATTTTCTTTTTATTCGTATCCACCGTAATAACTTAAAAAGTTTTATAAGGAACACGATGCCGTAAAATTATATTACGGCCCTTACATAACGGTGTCCCTAAAGGCTTATTTCGGAGCTTTATGTTACGGCAACGGAGCGGGCTGCCCTAGAACTTAACCTAGAAATAACGACTATGTTTTGATGTGTTTCTAAATCTTTGGAGTAATTTAAAATCGATATATCAGGAAATGATTAGAGTTGCTCAGTTTGCAAATAAAATAAATGATCAGAAATATATTATAATAAAGAGAAAATCAGGAGTGTTTGTGATTACGTCAGGTTTGTTTATGACGTATGCAGCGTTTGTAAAAAAATCCCACCAACCGTGATTCCAACGAATTGTACGAAATGACGGTTGTCAAATTTTTTGAGGTTATTAAAAAAGCATCTGCAACCCTACAATTTGTATGTAAGCGTTGATTTACCACATTAATCGCATTAACAGATATTAAGAACTAAGTCCTAAGTCGTTTACCAGGCATCTTGAATTGTATCCTACAAAAAATATTTTAAGAACTTGTATACTTCTTTTACATCTGAAAACATACCACAACCTAAACGAAATACTTCACTATAGTTATGAAAACAACTGATTTAGCATAAGATATACCAGAATTCAACAAAAGTAAGCGTTGAAAACTAAAGAAAGCCCAAATACGGAGTAGAAAAACATGTCAAATGTCAAGGGAGCAATATTCTCTGTCTAACATGTATTAGGTTGCATTCAATTCATTTGGACAATGTTTCTATCAACGGTTAAAATTTAATCCCACGAATACAAACCGAGCGGGAATTAAAATATGTTTTTATTAAACGTGTTACATTGTATCCGGTTTTGAATTTCTCAGTTCAAATGTTTACGTCGTCCGGTTTCTTAAAATTTAAGCTTTTCACGTTATGAGTCAGAAACAAATACGCATCGACCTTCGGTATTGAAAGATGACGTAATAGAATAACGAGATAGAAAAGGTTAAATGTAAAAATGCACATACATACAATGTATCTGTATTAGATACTTACCTTAATTCATTTAAGATAATAATTTAATAATAATTTCTTCTTTTTCAATACAATCTTCAACTAAAACTATAACAAACACTTATACATATCGCTTCTATTAATATGTATCTTTCATTTATTTATTCCAATTCATTTATTTACAGAACAGGACTTGCTTTTTTTTTTCGTTGCATTTGGAGATTCCAAAACTCGCTTAAGTTTATGCATATTTCATGTTGCCCAGTTTAGGTGGAACTCATGAATACATTATACGCTTTCTGACTGACTATATGAGAAGCTTCTAGGCTGCCTGGGTACGCCACCAATATTATCAAACAAGACTGAATTAAGTAAATCTCTCGGAATTCAGATGGGACCCACTTTTTGACGATGCCCTCCCTAACCCCTGCTGTTGCCTGTCCTTTCTCAATTTTTTTTACTGATGCAAAACCCTCCTCGTATTTTGTATTTTATTTATTTATGTATTTTCTGTGGCCGCTCGTCTTTCAAACGCCTATATTTCTGGAATTGTTTATGCAATCATGACTTGGCCTCGAGTATTATCCTTTGGCCATATTTCCTAATTCTTTTTAAAATCATTTTGCCTTGATTTGTTATTTAATACCTGTACCATTTCCCCTACATATTATGGTGGACAAAAAGATAGGTGTAGCCAAATAAATATCAAAAGTTTCCTGAAACAGCAGTAGATATGTCTGAGGGCCGGTCTTACAAACATAGGGTAAATCTAGTGTAATTTTATTCGCAGAATAAGATGGGGTTATTTGCTTTACAATCTTCGTAAATCTCCGATTTAAATTAAAGACCAGCATTTTCATAAGCCCGTTTGACACGAAGCTAGATTTGTCCAATTTTCGTACTATATCCATCACACACTTGACAAGGAATCTCATACTACAACAATAAATATTATTGAACGAAGTTGGGGCATTTGAAAGCGAAGATTTCCTATTATTTATTTGAAAGTTTGACGTGTCAATCGATTCTTTACACATTTCCAAAGATTTTCGATTACATTTAGGTCCGGAGGCTGAGCAAGTCGTTGTAAAGATTGTACATTATAGGCCTGAATCCAATCTTTCACTCACTTGGAAGTGTGTTTAGGGTCAACAACGTAGTCTCGCTATAACATTTTTTTTTTAGGAATGGAACCACCAAACGCCTCCTAATAATATGTGCACTGACATCTTCGCTTTTATTTCTCTTAAAACATTTACACATACATATATAAGAAAATGACCCTTTTTACATAATGATTTTATGCACTTGTCAGACTTTACAGTAGTTTTTCTTGGCTTTTCAAGATTTTTACATGTTTTTCGTTTATCGAAGCATTTGCGATTTTATTTTGTCAATATCACACTCTGGCTTTTCATGTATGCTTATTTTTCTGTCCAATCAGGGGTATTTCGGGATACATCTGTATACTGTAATATAATCGGATGATACATATGATGGTCGATGAAAATATCGATAAACTAAAAATACAAGTATCATGTCACGTATACCATTATCGGAATGCGTGTATAAGATGGTTGTTTCGTGTGTCTTCTTTATAATTCAAAACAGAACGACGTTGATTGTATGTTTTTATTTACTCAACAGTACAATGACATCTTGCGTCATTACAGTCATCTATATCTAGTCCTACTTAACCTAACAACTATTGCCAACCTCTATATATATATAACAGTGGCCGTTTCAAATAATATATCAGGAACATTTTTTTGTTCGTGCAGTGTAAATTTGCAGTTTAGCATAATGGCAGCGATTAATGTAGCTAATCTTCTGCTACATCTACCACAAATTGCGCTTCATGGAGTTCTTCTAATTGTTCAAACTCCAATCCTGTTACATATCCAAAAGAGAACATGTTTCCTTGTTGAGCACTTTCTGTCATATTCTTCAACGTATCATGCAATTCGAGTTCTTAAGGCGTCAAGGGAAAATATGCTGCCGATATGTTATTTGAAACGGCATTACGATAATGGTGTACGTGATAGAATACTTGTATTTTTTGTTTATCGATATTTACGTCCATACACCCATCTGATTATATCAGAGTATTTCTTGGAAACGTCATCGAAATATTAAATAATTTCTAGAAAAATATGTATATATTTGTAACGATAATCAAATGCCAAGTAATGTTTCATTATTGTTTTCTTATAAATCTGTTATTAGCTGTCTAAATTTGCACCGTTTTCTATATAAAACCTACTTTATACGTGAAATTTTTTTTTAATGGGGGGTATAGGGTACCCCCCCCCCCCCGCTATTAATTTTTTTCCGAAAATAACATATTGAATTAAGGAACTTGCCCATATTTGTAACTAGTCGAAAAATCTTCAACAAATGTTGAAGGAAATAGCTCCTAAATTTGCTGCTATATTTGCTCGTAGATTTGGAGATATAGCATTTTTAGAGAATCCAAATTTCGGCTTAATCTACGCAAGAAGAGCTTTCGTTCGACTGATCACTGATCAAAAATTAAATTTTTAGAAAAAGAATCTTTATTTTATGGACACATCCCCGCGATATTATAATTGTATTTGCAAAGAGGTGAAGTGCTTTTTTCCTTCTGTTGCAGAATCTTCAAGCTAAAACTGGTTCCGGACCGCACCATTTTCTCTGATGACGCAATCATTGAATCTACCAAAGGACCTATAGCTTTTGAAACGAATACCGTCTATCGTGGAACTTTGGAGGGTATGTTTGCATTTTTGTAGGTTAATACATACACGCAAAGCTTATATAAATCATCATTTTTGTCAGCGTTTATTTCAAAGGTATTTCCATGTCATATAGTGTTTGTAATTAAACCGGACATTTTGACGGACGCCTCATGTATGCCTTTTAGAGTATATAAAATGTATTAGTTTGATTCGGCGTGGTGGCGACACCGGTTTGATAATTTTGAGTAAAACGATTTATTTTTGTGTTTTTGATGAATCGTAACGACATCTGTCGGAAACATCATAGACTAAGTGGGTACGAAGGCGCACGTGCCCTAATAGACAGACAACAACACGGGTTAAACGTGCTATCGAAATATGTAGTTTCTGCTTGTATTGTAAATAGTTTAAATTAAAGTAGTAACAACAAAAATAAAAGTCTTTCACGGCGCATAATCCCCCAACATATAGGTTAACAGATCTTTTTTTGTAACGACAAATTTTCATAAATAAATATCGACTTTTGGGTAGACGTTTATTTGATAATTAAAAAAATGTTTATCGCCACCAAAAAAAGCCAGTTTTGTAGAATCGGATTCGATAAGAAATAACGAACAATGATTTTCTCTCTTCTTTGTGGGGACTGTTCTAATCCCTGTGACGAGAACCTTTGTTTAGTTTCAAAGATGTCGGCTCGTTCCTAATCCTGTTTTTCTTTTCCGATCTCTCAGGAGTTTTCAGGCAACGCTCAACCCTGAAATCAATCCTAGATTAAACAGATTTCTCCTTTGAAATCCTAGTGTTTATCGTTCGATTGGGAAGCAAAGAGATGTTTCTTGAAATCGCGTAATTTCCTTGGCGTTCTGATCGAGTGAAATACTACGAGGGATGTCCGTTTACTAAGGTACATTTGTGTATTACAGACAGACTATTTTATTTATAGAAATCAAACATACACTCAGTAAAAGTTATTAGCTACTTTTCAACATAATCGCCGTCAATGTTAAGGCACTTATCCCAGCGAGGCGCGAGCTTGTGTAAATCCTCTTCGTAAAAGGTGCGATCAAATTTGTTAAATACTGACCTTGGTCGCGGTCTTCAAGCCTTTTACCCGACAAATGAGCATTCAACGGCCCAAACAAATAAAATCAGAAGGAGCCAGGTCTGGACTATGGGGCGGATGGACAATAACTTCCCAATTGTGTTTCTGAAGCCAGACCTTCGTCTGATTTCACGTGTGCGGTCTTGCATTGTCATGCAACAACTGGATTCCTTTCCTCAACCTTCTTCTTTTCTGCCTATTGGCTTTGTGTAGTTTTTCTAGAATTTGAATATAAATATCACTGTTGATTGTCGCTTTCGTTGGTAGAAACCTTATGAGCAAAATGCCAGTTGCCATTTTCTTTTTTGCAGACTGCTGAACTTTTTTCGGTGTTGGTGAACTCGGATTGACTCTTGTGGTACACCTCGCGAGTTTCTGTTATTGAGAGAATTTACAGAGGTTGTAGTGTTGGGCTGTACGGTACAGATGTTGATGCAGTTATATTTGTATAGTCGCATTTTGACAACTTTCCCGATAATATTGCATGGTTTCAGGTCCTAAAAGCTTTACTGATGTCAAAATAAACACCGCAGGCTTTGGTTAATGAGAATATAGCAACACATTCTCCAAAGAATCAAACACTGTTTTCTGCATACAGGTTTATAAACGATTTTTGTCAAATATTTACGTGGGAAATAAGACGATTATTATCTACAATATCTTGACTTTCTTTCTTGCGCTACAGCAAGATTTTCGAATGTTTTAATTTTTCTGGGAAGATCTCTTGACTCGCCATATAATTTATAATATTTTCCACGATATAAAAATATGATTTTGTCATTATATGACAATGAAAGTCATCAATTTCGGTTATCTCATTAATGACATCTGTTTCACTTTTAAAATCGGGATGTATGTGAAATCAAATTTTATTTTTCTGTAGACATGACTTTAATCTGAGATATACGCAACGATTTTTGCGTGTACCAGACAAACATTGTACGAGATTCCATTGCACACTTGATAAATTTACCGGAAAGAGTAACTTCACCCTCATAAATTATTCATACAACCTTTTTCACTTTTTAAAAGCGTATTCTGTTGCGAAGTACTTGATACGGGTCCTTTTTTCGGAAAGTATAAAAGCCCAGCGACTGAAGGCTCTTCTTTCTGGACCCCGCGGGTCGCAAATGATCTAAAACAGTCTCCGAAACTGCCTAAGTAGGGAACATTCGCATTATATAACCTGAAAAGTTTCGAATCTGGTTTTCCATCGCTAAACGCTTCAAGCGGTGAGTGGCAAACGGGACAAGCCTGCGGGGGAATTGTTCCCTGACGAAACTTTTGTTGTATTTGTCCCGCGTCTGTCGCTACTTTATGCCGGTGATGAAATATTCAAATGAAATTTTGTTAGATGTATCGAGATATGAATAAAGTGAGTAACTATTTTGGAGGGAAAAATATGTGAATTAATCAGTCACAAAAACTAACGAAATAAGGTTTTTATATAAGAATGGATATTAAAAAATATATATATAACCAAAAATTGAAAGTTTATGCCGCAATGATATTAGACAGAATTAAACTGACGGTTTTTGAACTGCAGGAGAACTGAGTTTTCACCACAGATACAAGCATTTTGTCGTAGCTGATCGAGTAATCCCTGTAGTGAATAATAATCTATGAAAGTTCTGATGAAAATTGTTTCGTTAATTCGTAAGTTTGTTGCCTTTTCAGCGAATTATTTATACATTTCTTTCTTGATTGGGACCTTCCGTGCAAGCTGGCTATTGGCCCGGAAAAGTGAATACGAATTCAATGTAAATAATACGTAATATGTGAAAAATTTATTCATTAATTAATACAATTACCATTACTAGCGGAAGCGTTTCGAGTTACCAAGTCTCATGAGCGCTACTGTGAACAATGTCAAAAGCAAAATGTTTAAAATAGTTTCAAGGTAGGCAGAATCTGGTGTGGTGTTGAGTAACGGCATTCTATTGAATCTTTAACTCTAAAATTTGCGACAAAGTCTTTATGATTCGGAAAAAACAAACCTCTCGCAATCCTTCGAAGCGGGCGCTACTGTATGAACGCTCGCAGTGCCAACTCTACTGACGCGTAACTGCAGAATGGATTTAACCGGAGATATTTCTATCATAAACCGCCCAGCAATAATTATTACGTCACGGGAGAGTACACAATGATAAGGACTATAACTCATCGTTTCTTCTCATTAAGGTTCCCCAAAAAGGTAGCAGGCAGTCCTTGCGTTACGAACTTTGTTGGAAATTGCCGTATAAATATCTAGATTGTCCGTTTCTTTTGGGAGTTGAGAGCCCCTCTTTCTGTGACCCTCGCGCCTTTTCTACATCCCTTAAGATGTCCCCGATTCAGTACACGAAATGAGGTAACTTGTGTCTTTATGATATACCCGTATAACGACCATCTGGTAAAATTGGTTTCGTCTTTGCAAAAAATGAAAGTAAAAAGAAACTAAGCAATATAAATAATGTTTAGAGGGATGTAATTCTGTTATTGCAGTATAGAAAAATACTATTTTTGGATGATTTTTCTGTCTGGTTAAAATGAAAATGGAAAATTTGGGAAATAAGTGATTTTATTGTTTATAAACTTGAAAATTTGGAAAGTTGTATAAAAAATCATCATTATCATGCACAATTTGTAGTAGGTACATGACAATCCGGGGCAGGTGTGTTGCACACATGTTACTAATTTGCATATGTCACACTTTGTAAATTTAAATTTATAGTAACCATGAAATTGATGCTATATCCATATATTATGTAATATATTATTCGTTTTGCACTAAAACTGTTGCGTATAGTAGAGTAGTTAAAACCATGTCATGAAGATTAATAAATACATTAATTCTACTCAAATATTTCCTATATTTTTTTCCCTGAAAGATTACCCGTTATTCGGATTTATGGCTATCCGAAAACCCCCTCTGTAGGCCGTTTCATATTAAGATGGATGGTGTTCATTACGCAGCATCACGCCAAATTAATATTGATCTTGGAAATTTACAATAATTTAAAATGTATGCGAAGTGATAAATTGTTCAGGTAATGATAAGCACACTTAAATGGAAATTATTAAATTGCCCAAAGCAACTGTTGCAGTTTCTATTTTGTGTGAATTTTCTACTTCTATTGGTTTAAATAAGAAAAAATCCGAATACTTTGTTTATTCTTCTAGTTCTTGGGATTTTCCTATTTCTGCTTCTTCTACCTCTATTGATGTATATAGGAAAAATGTTTCTTCTCTTTCTTTTGTTTCTTCTTCTTTTCTTTTTGCTCTTTTATTTCCATTTTTCTCTTTATTTTGCCTTTTTTGTTTCCCTGCTTCTATCTTCTTTTGTTTCTGCCTATTTTTTCCTATCTGAAAAAGAAAATAAACAGAAGATAAATAAAACTTCTGTTTATTTTCTTTTGTTTTTCTTCTGTTTCTTCCTTTGCTTTTTTCTTCTGTTTCTTCCTTTGCTTTTTTCTGCTACTTCTTCGGATTATTTCTATTGCTTTAAATAGGAAAACACGTTTCTTGTTTTCTTATTCGTCTTTTGTTTCTTCTTTCCCTTTTGCTGTTGTGTTTATCTTCTGTCACGTCTCTTTCTTTTAGTCCTTTTGTCTTTTTTTGTGTTTCCCCTTTGTTTTTATTTGTCTGCTACTCCTTCTGATTACTTGTTTTGCTTTAAATAAGAAAAGTCTTTTTTATTCGTTTTTGGTTCTTCCTCTTTTCCTTTTGGTTTTTGTTACCATTTTTTCTGTTGCCTCCCTTCTTTAGTTTGTTCCTTTTATTTCCATTCTCTGCGTTTTCTGTTGTTTTTTTTATTGTCTTGCTTGTGTTCTTTTATTTATCGTCTTCTGTTTTCTTCTTTTTTTTGTTTTCGTCTATTTCTTCGTTTGCTCCCTTTCTTCTGTTGCTTCTCCTATTTCTTTTGTCTATACTCTGTTCCTTCCTTGGTGTTTTCTTCTACTTCTTTGGATTATTTCTATTGCTTTAAATAGAAAAAAACGTCTATTGTTTTCTTATTCGTCTTTTGTTTATTCTTTCCCTTTTGATGTTTTGTTTATCTTATGCCACGTCTCTTTCTTTTAGTTCTTTTGTCTTTTTTTCTGTTTCCCCTTTGTTTTTTTTTGTCTGCTACTCCTTCTGATTACTTGTTTTGCTTTATATAAGAAAAGTCTTTTTTATTCGTTTTTGGTTCTTCTTCTTTTCCTCTTGCTCTTTGTTACCATGTTTTTTGTTGCCTCCGTTCTTTATTTTATTCCTTTTATTTCCATTCTCTGCGTTTCTTTTTTATTGTCTTGCCTGTGCTTTTTTATTTATCTTCTTCTGTTTTCTTTTTTTTTGTGTTCGTCTATTTCTTCGTTTGCTCCCTTTCTTCTGTTGCTTCTCCTTTTTCTTTTGTCTACATTCTGTTCCTTCTTTTGTATTTTCTTCTACTTCTTTGGATTACTTCTATTGCTTTAAATATGAAAAAATGTTTCTAGCATTCTAATTTTTCCTTTATTTCTTTGCTCTTTTATATTCTTCTATTTCTTTTCATTCTCTCGCCTTTCTAATATTTCTTTTGCTCTTTCTTCTGTTGCTTCTTCTATTTCTTTTGTTTCCCTTTTGCCCAATCTTTTGTTTATCATTTTCTCCTTTCTTATGTACCTTCTGCTTCTTCTGTTTCTTTTGTTCTTCTGTTGCTTCCCCTTTATATTTTGTCTTTTCGTCTCTATTCTCGTGCGCCATGCTTTGTTTCTTCCTATTTCTCCTTTGCGCTTTTATTGGTCTTTCTTCTTCTCTTTTTTCTTTTGTTTTTTCCCCTGTTTCTTAGGCTTTCCTTTTTCCTACTCATCCTCTTTTTTCTTTGCTCTTTTATTGCTCTTCTGCATCATCTGTTATTTCTTCTTCTACTTCTTCGGCTTATCGTCCTTATAATTCTTCTTCTACTTCCATTTCTTTACATTTCTTCTTATCAAATATAAGATTTTAAAGTTGTGTTTTCCAAAATTCATAAACCACATTTTCCCCCTCCCTTACAGATGACGACACAGCATCAGTACACGGTCTCATCACAAAATCGGGCCTCTTCGACGGAACAGTTTCGACGGCAGCCGAAGATTTCTACATCGAACCAATCGGCCGTTACTTATCACCAGCAAACGGCACTACGGAATCGCCCCATTTTCATTCGATCATCTACAAGGCTTCGGACGTACACGACATCTTAAAGACCACTGCCTGCGCTTCGCATCGCCTCCATTCGGAGGAGATCAAAAGGTATCACAGCTACCCGAAAACCAGGACAAAACGATGGCTACTGGAGGGCGAAGCGAAAAATCCCTACGACGACCGTAACCATCCCAGAAGTAGGTTTCCGCCCGATCCACCGTACGATCAACCGATAGACGAGATCGAAATCGATTTGTCGAATAGGACTTTCACCGACGCCTCTAGTTTAGTTTTCGGCCGTAACGTGAACAAGAGGGCTACGATCGATCCGAAGAAGACCACGTGTATGTTATATCTGCAGGCGGATCATCAGTTTTTTCAGAAGTACGGCACCGAGGAGGCGTGTATTGAGGTTATGACTAGGCACGTGCAGAGGGTCAATTCGATTTACAAAACGACAGGTGATAATTTTTTATTCCTACTGGTTATTGTATTAAAGAAATTTTATATTTAATGAAAATCAAACTATGAATTTTGAAAGTGCAGCATTCATCTTACCTGATTGGAAAGAGGACAAAATATCGTAGCAGATTTCACAGAAATAACGAGCGGCCAATGAAAAACCAACCATTCTGTATACACGTATGCTCAGCTCTCACCGGGGTGCGAGGTATATTGTACGTAGCGCGATCTATCTGAATCATTTTGTATCTGTCTATGCCCACGAAAAGTCCTTATTACAAATGATATGTCTGGATGATGCTTCGCTTCCATAATAAAAAAAAAGATTAATAATTTCGGTTTGAATTAGTATTACTTATGTGTGAAATAATAAAATACAAACGCGATAAAACATGCCTAAC
>JARFOC010000314.1:796445-813678 GCA_031763485.1 Osmoderma eremita | reverse complement strand
CGTAGCTGCTACAAACTGCTATCGGTGGATAGCAGCTACAAAATAGCAGCTTCGCTCGTAGCAACCCATCACTATAACTTCCTATTAATGAGACATGAACTTTTGGGAATAATTTCTGCTTCTATATATAGCCTCAGATAGACATTCATCTTTATTTCCCTTGACACTTCTTTCTTGTTTAAGAGACCCTTATTCAATGCATAATACACTCTATTTGCTTCTTCAAATCTGTCGCCAATGTCTATTTCGTGTTTACCCGTTTCTTCCTGCGTTACACTTAGGTATTAAATTCTATTTACTTGTTCTATCTGTTCATTCCCTAGTGCAACTTCTATTTCCTTCTTTTGTCTCGATATTATCATCACTTTTGTTTTAGATTTCTTCATCTTCATTGCTCATACCTCATTCCATGTCCACAAGTTGTTTTTTAGCAATTTCTCGCTCCTTGTGATTAGGGCTACATCATCCGCAAAGGCACAATGAGATTCATCAATTATTTCTAAATTTCTGTACCCAATGTATAATCGTTTACTTTTTATTTCTACATTACTTAATGTAAATTTACAGATTTAAAGAATCATACTGTATAATTACATAACAAAAGGTTGGTAATAAATTGTTAACGTCATGTTATGTAAATTCACAGAATTATTTTTCTCAGTACAGAGTAAAAGATAACGCAGGATTCTTGTGAATGTCTCAGAAGAAATTATTCTATTATTTCGATTTATCATTACTAATAAATTGCTCGTACACTAATATTAAGCAATGAAAGTGGAGATCTTATTTTTATACTTTTACCACATTTAATCCAATTCAAATAAATTTTATTAGAGGTAAATTCCAGTTCAGTTAACTCGAAACCAGAAATATTGATTCCGTCTGGATCTATAGAAGAACTACATTTTAAATGTAAGATGTTCTCTAAAGGAACAGTAAATCCGCAGCATTCATTCTACTACTCGACGAACTATCGATTTTATTCGAAAAAACTCTACGGAACACCTTTCCGAACAACAAATTCTGCAAGTACTTCTAGAGACGCGGCATTAAGCTGTGAATACTTACGACTTTAGCAAATCCCGCGGTCGCCAAATCCCGAAACGACCGGCACCGGTCTGAAAGCATGAGTTTGCGCTACGTTTGCTGCCTTTTTTATATATTCAAGAGGCTCGAACCGGCAGTCTGCAGCAGCCGCTGAAAATAATAAAATTGTCCCGAATGCATTATAATCTGGGACCTTCGGAATTACATAGATGGATACGTGTGAACAAAAAGGGAAATCGAAAAGCTGAAAAACAACTGTTTACATTAGGAATTACTAAGAGCAAGGCAAACAGGCGACGAAGGGTCTGCGAAAAAGAGAGTTGGGATTAAATTAAATTAGCCACCAGTGCAAAAAATACGTACTCCACTTCAAAGATTGTGGGGCCTTCATTTCGTTGGCCAAGCGTATATTTTAAAAATGTACATTGTATTATAATTTTTCGCAAGCATGGTTCTGTCCTTCACATCTACCTCTTCGTACGTTCATACATATATTGGATAAATGCTATCACTATTATTATCAGTGGAAGTATATCACAAAATGTGTAAACACATGCACTTTTTATTTTCATAGCACAACAATATTTATTAATTTTATAGATACATTTTGTATGTGTAACATGTCAACAAGTAGACTAAAGAAAACTAAATTAGATTAACATGTGTTTAGAAAAGAAAATTATAGCTGGACTTAGGAAATACAATGGTAACTAACAAGGGAACACCGACAACCAGGTATTATCGAAATAATATATAATTTCTAGATAAATATGTATATATTTATAACGACAATCAATGATAAATAACGTTTCATTATAGTTTTCTTGCATCCTTGTTATCAACTGTCTAAATTTGCTATACAGCACCGTTTTCCACATAAAACCGGCTTTCTTTGTGAAAAATAAAAATGAAGAAACAAAAGAAATGGGGGTATGGGATATTCGGGATCTCGCGTTATCAATTTTTTTCGAAAATAATTCGCGCCAACCTTGATGTAAGATACTTCAAATTATCTTCTACAAAAAGAAGAAATCTGTTAGTTTCCGAGATATTCACAAAGATTTAAAAATCATTCAAATATTTGGAGGAGGCTGTAGCCCGAAATCGGGGGATTGGACAGAGAAAGAAAATAGTGTTGTTCTTATACCAACGTACTCGTCTAGTTTGTACAGTGTAATCGAAATGGGGAGGGCCGGTTGCAGGTGTTCCCTTCTAAGATAAACTAGTTTCTTAACATGAAATTATGACCAAGTACAAATTTCGACGTAAAGTGCATAGTTTTTTTATACAGAATATGCCACCTACATTAAATGCAATTCTTGCTGCTGCCAATGCTGATGATGACATCCATAACTTCAGTCGAGCAATTTTATATAGATTGTTAGACGATATGGGTTTCGCATTAAAAAAAGTAGGACGTAAAAGTTTACTCACAGAGACGACATTATTCTGTGGAGACACAAATATTTACGATAGATCAAGAAATTTAGAGAAGAAGGACAATTTAGTTCTTGCTATTTGACATCTCTGTAACTTTAATTATTTCAGGTCAAACTATAATATATACTGATGAATCATGGGTGACAGGGCATGCAGTAAATAAAACTTGGAGAGACACTACAATTCAAAATAGTCGACAAGCTTTTATCCAAGGATTAAGCACTGGTTTGAAATCCCCAACCGGGCATGGACCTCGTTTTGCATTAGTTCATGCTGGTGATGATAACGGATTTGTTCCTGATGCTGAATATACATTTCCCTGCAAGAAAAACACTGCTGGTGTTCATCATGAGATGGATTCAGACACATACGGGGATTGGTTTATTAAGAAATTGCTTCCAAATATACCGCAGACGTCAGTGATTGTTCTTGATAATACTTCCTATCACTGCAGAAAATGAGAAAAAATTCCGACAGCAGCATGAAAAAAAAAACAATATCATTGATTGGCTCCGTGGGAAACAAATACCAACCACTGACGATATGCTAAAAAGGGACTTGCTGTTTTGCGTGTGGCAAATAAACCGCAATATGATAAAAGCAGGATTGACGAACTTGAAAAAGAAAAAGGTCATGAAGTTCTTCAATTACCACCTTACCACTGCGAGTTAAATCCTATTGCAATGGTACAGGCACAAGTTATAAACTGTATAAAAATGAAAAATACACATTTGAGGTAAAAGATGTGGAGGAATTAATTCAAAGAGCATATAGCACTGTAACAGTTGATAATTGGCAAAATTACATCAAACATGTAAAAAATATTGAAAAGCAAATGTGGATAGTGGGTAATTTGCAAGATGATATTGAAGAATTTATTATTTATGTATCATCTGAAGATCAAACTGGTTCATCGACTCACTAAAAGTTGAAACAAGACATATTTGTGTGTAATTGATATTCCTTTTTATATATTATTGTATTATATGGGGATTTGTATGATTCCAGCTATTTTTGTTAAAAAAATGGAAATTCATATTCGTTAAAGGATGATATATTTTTCTTTAAATTTAATAAATTGTATAATACCCTATTTCCGAAATAAGTGTTCGAAATGTAAACTATGTTAATGTTGAGTAATAATAAATAAAATTATGGGCTTTTTCACTATTTCTTAAATTTAAAAATATATGTTTTTTTAAAATATTTTACTGTTTTCCTCAAAATGTGCATTTTGTTTTAGTTGCATATAGTTTATTTTATTGCAGTTGAGATTCTGTATTATATTGTGAAATACTTAAATTAGTAAAAATAATCAGAGTTCGTTGTTATTTGTCTTGTAATGTGTTTTTATAGATTTTATCGTCCTGCTTGGAAAAGCTGGTAGACTGAAAGCTAGATTAACTCCTAACTGTAAATTAAGCAGCTTGACTGTTCCTTTGTAAAGCTTGCTAACATTAAAAAAAACACTAATTGATTTGATTGAATACTTATCATCGTATTAATTGAAATAGTGAGGATTACTGTTATCTGTACTTATTTACACCACTTTAAAATACATATAAGTGAATTCATTGTTGACATTAATTCATTCTACATTTACAAATTCGTGAAACTTCAAGTCATACATTGCTGATTACACCCGGAACTTTTTTACACCTACATTGTACAACATCCCTTTAAAGTACGTAGAATTACCTACCAACTCTAAATTGCCACTTGAAGATAATTTTTAAGCAACGAGGCGGTCTAATTCGATATATGTAAGTAAGTTTTCATGTATCGATTGGAGCGTTTCGGACTCAGCACTACTTCGGCATTTTTGAAGAAGTTGGATAGAATATACCTGACCTAATTGACATCTTCAGAGCTTCGACTTACGTGAGGTGAAAACGATATTAAATCTGAGTTTTATAAAATTTTCGTTTCACGTTTCCATGTACCGTCGTAAGGAAGGATTTCCTACATGCCGATTCGGTATGTCCATTTACAAATAAAACTTATTAATTTTATTAATAATTTTAATTCGTTAATTCATCTTAGTAGAAGGGAAGATAATGCTGGACTCAGTACCTTGGAATATATGCTCTGAACCATGATCTCATCACTGGATTTTCACACAATGTGATTCTATTGAGGATGGCAACTTAGCTGCCCAAATACTTATTTAGTTTTTCACTCATTAAGGTGGCAAGCATATTTTTGTATTAAATTTACTATTTCAAGCGACCGTATTCTATGATATTAGATCCTCAGACATTTAGAATCTGTACTTCTCGATATCCCAAAAGCTTTGATGGTGTATCAAACGTATAGCGTATTTCTTTAACGGAATATAACGTGATCATTCTTTTTATATGCATAAATGATCTTTTGGAAAGCTCAAATCATTTCATAATTATTTAACACGTATGTTCCAACTAAATGTGTAAGGGAGAGCAACGTAATATCACAATTTCTTTAAATTAGAAGAAACATATCAACAAACTTGTTAAAGTAGAATATAAAATTCTAAGCACGGATATTTGCACTACAACTTATCTCTCCCCAAAAATTACAAAATGGGAGAATTGTTTCAATGTATACAGATTTTAGGAAACTTTATCGTTAGAGTCGACCAGAATTGTTATGTGATATTTATTTCTTTGTTTTCTTCACTTTTGACCTATTTTATCCTAATGTTTACACACAGTAAAATATGTTGATATGTATCACGAAATGTAGTAGTGTTATTGACATCTGCAAAAGAACAAGTCGCGTTGATTCTAATAGAGATACATTACTAGAAACCCCTTTCTATCATAAATATGTCAGTTTCAGTGCAGTTGGCTGTTGCTGATATGATTTGTCTATAGGGCAGCGACCCCTTACACCGATGTGTTTTAATTCTGGGCTACATTTTTTTCTACTCCCATTTGTAAATACGTATATAGATAGTGTTTATTATCACCCATTGAAAATAAAATCACAAGACCCTAAACACTTTGTATATTGGTATTAATTTATATAATACCCTAGATCGAAATTTGAAACAAACAAATAATTTTGAATGGCCTGATCTAAGTGGTGTACTCCAACATTGTCCTTTTTATCTCGGAAATCCCTCCGATTGCTTTGTGTAAAGTACATAACATTTCTTTCTTCCTGATAACTAAACTGTTAAACATCATTAACTTCCTTCATATTTTTTGTTCAAATTAGTGTTGTTTCAGTTGACATGAATTTAGTATCATCCTATTGGTTACATTAGATAATATACAAAACTGTGTATTGTGTTGTGTAATAAGCAGTAAATTCAAGTGGTAAACTAACAAAATCCAAGCCTGGATAAACTACCCCAACAAATTGCTTTCAAGTACTTATTTATGATAAAATGAATTATGGTAATAGCCCTGACAATGCAGGCGCGCACTTTATCATTCCCTAAAGTAGATATTCTTACACAACATTAGTCGTTTTCCCAGCAATTAAACACCCAAGCTTTTCCTTTGTGGCCGAAATAAAAAAAACCGACAGAGATAATAAATCTTCGGCTATAAATCACACACACTCGATGAAATACACAGTGGACAAAAATCGACGTTTGTGTTATCGAGCAAAAAAATATCAACAACCATTCAATTTCAACAAATGCGTTTCATCACGCAATAGCGTTACGGAGGGAAACCGAAGAAGAATGGCATGAAAAATGAACACATCACTTTGATTCTTATTGGCGTGAAAATACAAGTGACACCCATTAGTATACGTACTTTCTTTGAATTTTGAGTGGGTGGCTGATAAATTACAAATTAATGTTACAGCAAACACTTGTTCTTGCCAATGTAATGAAAAAATGTAGATACATAACAGAAGAAAATAACATAAACCAGTAAAAAGCATTTTCCTTGTAATATTTTACAATAATAAGAAAATTTTTTACTTGTTTTTTTTTAAGATTTAGATTGTTTATATTTCCAATATGTGAAGGTAATTTATATTTTGTTGAAATTTGGATGCATTATTATCGCTCGAAGAGGGTAATTTTCTTGGCGGGTGGAATACAAGGGGTGGAAATTAAGTAATGAGACTGACAACGTAGCGTTTGATATGGCAACACGGGAGACAGAGGGGTGACAAGTGAACATTGTAATACGCGTTAAGTGCAAGTATGAACTCGATCAAGTCATTTGGTTGTCCGTTGTCGTCTTTTTTTCGTAGTGCGTTCTGCAAAAGGAAGACATTAATTTCGAGCAACGGTGTGCTATCAGGTTTTGCTCCAGACGTGGGCAAAGTGTAACAGAAACTTTTGCAAAACTGCAGTGGGCCTACGGAGACAGTGTTTTGTCAAAAGCCCAGGTTTTTCGGTGGTTTCAGGCATTTTCAGACGGAAGAGAGTCAATGGGAGATGAGCCAGGCAGCGGAAGACCGCCAACTGCAAGAACTGATGGCAATGTAGACAAAATCCGCGATCTTGAACATTCAGATCGTCGGTTGACGGTCAGAATGATCGGGGAACAGTTGAATTTATCTCACACAACCATTCATCAAGTTTTGAGCAATAAATTGGGAATGAGAAAGGTATGCTCGAAGATGGTCCCAAAAACCTTTCGCAGGAACAAAAGGACATCAGGAGAGAAAGGTGCCTTGACTTTTTGGAATCAGTATCAACACCCTCACAATCTTCGCACATGTTCAGTCCAGACTTATAATCTGACCTTTTAGGGTTCCTCCAGCTACGCGACAAGGCTATTCTAACGCAAAAGAAAATAATCCGGTGGACATAAGTCAAGTAGAATACAATGCAAAGTATTTTTATAAAAGTTGAATATCTTGCGCGTACCATATTTATATAATTATAGAACTTGATAACATTTTATTTCTCTAATAAGCATCTATTTAGTGGCAATCGTGATATTTCCTCTAGCAACCAGCCACTCAGATCTTCTAGCGGTACCTATCCATAATGTCACTACGAACGCAGAGCTTTTTTCTGCGTATACCCTACCCAATTTTATTAAACAAAGCAGTAATGCAATATTTAATTGAAAATACATTCTACACCTTTCAAGAGTTAAGAGCTAGACTATATTAATATTCGTTTTAAACAAATATCCTATATATATATACAAATTATTGTATTTCTGATCTGTCTGTTTTTATGTATTTTAATGACAAATATTTTATATATTTATTTAGTTATTGAGTTGTTTTTATTTGGAGTGTGCAATATTCCAATTTTACACTCATTTTCTTTAAAAGTGTAAGTTTTGCCTTCATATTGCCCAGAACTGATCCAACTGTGAATGGAATCACTCTTATAAAC
This sequence comes from Osmoderma eremita, assembly GCA_031763485.1. Classification (NCBI taxonomy): domain Eukaryota; kingdom Metazoa; phylum Arthropoda; class Insecta; order Coleoptera; family Scarabaeidae; genus Osmoderma; species Osmoderma eremita. Next base: position 805,886 of record JARFOC010000314.1, on the reverse strand, counting down.
TTTTTTCTATGAAAAAAGTAAATTGATGTAATACTTAAGAGTATGCATGTATAGGTACATGTAGCGGGATTCTGAGCATAGATATTAGGTTGTAGGTACATAGGATATCTCCTGTGATGGTGGCAAATTAATTTTGTAATTTAATTTGCAATTAGGAAATTAAACAAATGTTGCAGGTCGGCTACAACTGTGTTTAGATACCTATGTATACGTATGTATGCCTGCATAGCATACATTCACATATACATATGTAATATTGTAGCTGAAAAGGTAATTATCTGGAAAGATTTATTGCTGGTAATATAACCTAGGAATAATATATAGCTTATGCATACATATTATATATGGTACTATATCTGGTATCATATATGGTATGGAGGCGTGTATGTCGTAGTGACAGGATAGTTACGGGAGTGTGAATTATAGCAGAATTTTAGAATGATATATTTGGAATTGGAATTAAGACTAAGAATGAGGAGATAGTATTTTTATACGTAGTTGATAACAATTACTCAGTTAGCTTACAGCGCTTCCGATCCGTGTAACCATTTCACAAAGGTATTGTCGACATATCTATACCAGCAACTGACTTCTTCCTTCACGAATTGATGGCTTCTTGTTCGAAAGCGTCCATTCGGGTGTTCGCGATTATTGGCGATAGAGGCGAAACCATAGCTGCGCCGCTCTTTTGCTGGTAGTGGCCTGCGTTCTATGGGAAATAGGTCGCAGTGAGACAAAGTTTTGCTAAGTTGATTAGATCTTCTCGTAGTCCCTGTGGTACTAGTTGCGTTCAGTGCAAGTTTGAACTCGATCAAGTCATTTGGTTGATCAACGTCAGTCACGCAAATTACTGGATGACGAGAACGATAATTCAGTTCTAAGACACATATTTCTGAAACAATGATATGATTTATAGAACTGAATCAAAATTTATTGAGATGTGGGGGACGGGGGAGGGGTACGTAAAATGAGGAGTTCCGTAAAGTAAACCCGGCTTGTTGTTAAATAAAGAGATATTGTATAATACATACGTATATTTAATTCTGTATACATGTGTATGTATGTATTATCAGATTCAACCATAATATCGTGCGTTTGACAGGAGTGTAACTGATCGCTTCACGTACAACTATGACATTACTTATAGAGCATGGAGCAGTCAGTTACAATCCTGTCAGACGCACGACATTATGGTTGGAGCTAATAGTACATACATACGAGGTGTGTAAACTAAGCAATGAGAATGACAACGTAGCATTTGATATGGCAACACGGGAAGCACGGGATATGGAGGGGTGACAAACGGATATTGTAATACGCGTTCAGTGTAAGTTTGAACTCGATCAAGTCATTTGGTTGTCCGTTGTCGTTTTTTCCGTGAACCCGGTTTTCGTAGTGCGTTCTAAAAATTAAAGACATTAATTTCGAGCAACGGTGTGCTATCAGGTTGTGCTTCAGATATGGGAAAAGTGCAACAGAAACTTTGTAAAACTTCAGCAGGCCTATGGAGACAGTGTTTTGTCAAAAGCCCAGGTTTTTCGGTGGAGTAAGATATTTTCAGAAGGAAGAGAGGAAGGCTTTCAACTGCAAGAACCGATGGCAATGTCGACAAAATCCGTGATCTTGTGCGGTCAGATCGTCGGTTGACGGTCAGAATGATCGGGGAACAATTGAATTTGTCTCACACCACCGTACATCAAGTTTTGACCAATGAATTGGGAATGACAAAATCTGCTCGAAAATGGTTCCAAAAAAACTTTTCCAGGAACAAAAGGACATTAGGAGAGAAAGGTGCCTAGACTTTTTGGAATCGATTGAAAATAATGAAATTTTTTGAAACGTGTCATTACTGGTGATGAGAGTTAGGTGTTCGAGTATGATCCGGAAACAAAACGCCACAGCATGGGATGGCACAATGTTTCTTTGATAGCCAGGGAATCGTTCACAAAGAGTTCGTGCCACAAGGTCAGACAGTTAATCAACATTTTTACCGAGAGGTTCTCCAAAGACTCCGAAAAAGGGTCATGCGTGTGAAATCAAACATCAGGAACGATTGGATCCTGCATCATGACAATGCGCCTTGTCACACAGCAATGTCCATAAACGGTTTTCTGGCCAGTAAAAATATTTCTGTGGCTCCTCAGCCTCCTTATTCCCCTGACTTGAGTCCTTGTGACTTTTTACTCTTCCCAAGATTGAAAATTCATCTGAAGGGACATCATTTTGGGACACTCGAAAACATTCAAGCGGCTGTAACCTACCAGCTAAAGACGATTCCAGTATCCGAGTTCCAGCACTGCTATGAGGAATGGAAGAACCGTCTCCCACGGGAATTATTTTGAGGGAGACAACGTTCAATTGTAATTATATTCAAATAAAAATATTTAAAAATGTCAGTCTCATTACATAATTTACACACCTCGTATGTGTCAATCAGGGATTTTCTTTATTCGAAAACAACTACATTTTATTATCAGATGTTCATACATGTTCAACCATGTTTACAGGAATATTTAATTATTGTTAGAAGATTATGAGTACAGTCATAAATGCAGTTTCAATCAGTGCGTTCACTGTCATTCTTTCAGCCAGGAATTAAAATTCTGAAAATGTTTTAAAATACCACATAATAATTTATTATTTTGTACTGATATCAGGATCACTAAATTATGAGATTTACTTCTAAGGGGTGTTAAAGTCTTAAATTAATAATTAATAAGCCTAGACCGAGAAATTGTTGAGAGACAATGTAGCTGAAAGTTTTATTGCTCTATATCCTAAATTTCATTCCCAGCAACGCACAATAACCCACTACCACGCATTAATGAGAGAGAACCACACCTTATTTTGACTTTGATATTAACGCCCTCCACAAAATGTTTCTATATGCTGTATAACATTAATACAACCTTAACGTTGTACGCTTAATGTACTGTATAAATTAGGGTGCCGTGTGATATGTACACTTTACTCTAACATATTTTCCTTTGCATCAAACCTATTATGTAATCTCTAAAACGATACGATACATGCGTCGTTATGCTACTGACACACGATTTACGGTAAACTATATATCAGCTAAAATTCGATTTAAAATCAATTTGAACAGTTAATAAAATGCACGTCTGAACATGGAGAATTTTTGCACTGTGCTGGAGTGAAATATTGTGAAGCTATTTTTCAATGTTTGATCGATTTAGAAAATTCTCATTTTAATGCCTATTGTGGTAAAAGATATTATAGAGCTTTCCAATCGATTTTAAATATACACAGAAGGGGAATGCAACAAAAGTGTTATATAACTGTTTTAGGTAAATATGTGCAAACAAAAATTTTGCTTATTAAACAAACATCAATATGTGAATTTTCGTTTTAATGACAACAATATTGAAATAGCAAAAAAATTGAATAACACTGCACATAATTATTCCGTTTTGGAGGGTTTAATTTTTTTCAGAGAGAATACAAAAATGTTAAATTCAAACTCATTTTACTTATGTTTTGCACTTAATGAATTCTATAATGACAGAAATGATTTAACATTCATTGGATGACAGTTTACTTCAAATAATTCAGCCAGCATTCCTGTTAGTAAGTGTTGAATCTGGCTTCTCTTAAAACTGTTACTTCTGCCAGTTTTTTATTGTTCTAGATCACCAGGGTGAACCAAACATACGTTTTCTTAAGTGGAACATCCTATATATTATTTCAGATTAAGCTATATACAATTTAATTGCACTATACATTGTGTTTCTGAAGTTATGGTCAATTTTACATGCAAATCAGTGTGAGTTCGGGGTCTTGTATACTGCAAGTCTGATTTTTTTTTACTAGCATAGATTATATTGGCCCACCTTTATAGCAAGGTGACATATCTTTCGGTGATCGAGCTAGTGGTCATGTGGTCATATGTAAGAAAAAACATTGTATAGCAAACACCCCCAACTACACGAGGTGATATGAAAAACAGAATAAGGGACACATTCTTGTGTTATTCAGACAATCGCTGGAAGAACGGCTGCAATTTGGTATTGGTGGATATTTTGAACATTTATTGTAGAACTACATTGTAAACAGTTGGGTTAATGAATTAAATGTTAATCATTAGTATAAGTTATAAATATTTGTATTTTGTATTTTTATTAAACATTAACTGTCATTTTTCCATGACAAACTTATATTAAAATAATTTCAGGAAATATCGCATTTTAAAATTCTTTAAAATATTTTAGAAAATAATGACTTTAGGTATAGAGAGTGCTTAATAAAAATGAAAGTAACTAAACTATTCTTTCTTTTTATGATATGAAATACAGGTGATCCATTTGAAATAATTGAGAAATTAATGTATTTGTGTTTTGACTCGCCCTGTATTCAGTTTTGACAATTTGGAAAACTTTGTCACTTTGCTAAAAAAGCGGGCGAATATAAAAAGAAAAATTTCAGGCATTCATGATTTGCCTATAAAATCGACCATAACTAATGAAACACGCTGTATAATGCAATGAAATCGTATATTGGGGGTGAGGCATGAGCTTAATCTAAATATGAAATAATATTTAGGGTGTTCCGTTTAGGAAACGTATGTTTAGTTCAACCGCGTGATATAGAACACGCTGTATATATGAAAATAATTTCAAAACGTTAAGTTTAAGACTGTCCAAAATTTTCGTAAATAACCTTTTTTTTTGATATCTTATAATGATAAAGGATATATATAAATTTATAAATTACCTATTCTTATGTGTGCCGCCTATTTTACATTCAGCATTTAAAATGTATTGGTGAATACCCGTTTAAAATAACTGTTGACGTGTTTTAGCATTTCTGTGAGTAACCATTTTGTGGCGCGCTATTCAATCTGATCGGTTATTTGCGTTCCTGTATATTCATTGAGATTTTCTAATACATCAGGTACTAAACTTACGATGATCCTTCTATTTCGCGAAAATTTAATACATTCATATTTCAATCTCACAATTAATTTTGACTTAAAATTGCACCCGCAACAATTTTAAATATTAAAACAATAAATTAATTTAGGTTAACATCTGCACTCAATTAAGGCAGAGTTTTTGTGTTTTGCTACCTAAATTTGTTTTTTTTTTCGTGAGGGCGTTTACAGACAACCGCGTTAAATATATTTCCGTTTGACTTTTTAATTAAAATTTACAATTTGTGAGCACACGTTTTTCATGTTATTTTAACCATGATTTGTAGGTTTATTGCTTTTCATTTAAATCACGTTGATACTAGCACACTCATTTCAGCTGATGCTCATCTATCGATTAGAAATATTGTGATATCCATAGTTTAATTAAAAATTTTATTTCAGCTATATTTATAGGCTTATTCTTAAATTTATGCTTCATTTTAGTCAGAATACAGGAAAATTAATTTATATTTGGCACACCCATAAAAGCCTGAAATGAAATATTTCAGAGCAAAGCAGGTGTTACGAAAAGTGACTGTCTTAAAAATACAGAGATTAGGAAACAATTAAATGTGGTTACTACAAGAAAAAAACAATAACAGGAAAGTAAAAGGATTTTGGGGAAACAGGAAGCGACAAAAGAAAGGAAAAGAGCGCCCGCTACATGAACCTGGAATTCAGAATGGTGTGTTCAGAATGGGGTATTTGCCACAGAAATATTTGATAAAAGAAATAAGAACTGTAGAGACATCGAAATGCCAGCTCAAGCTAGAAAATAGTGAAGGATATTTTGCCTTCGCTCCCTAACACCGTAAATTTTGGATGAGGCTAGATTATACGAGGGATGTCCGGATACTAAGGTACATTTGTAAATTGCAGACAGACTACTTTATTTATAGAAATCAAACATACACTAAGTAAAAGAGTAAACTGTTAGCTACTTTTCAACATAATCGCACTAATCTTAAAGCACTCATCCCAGCGAGGTACAAGCTTCTGTAAACCCTCTTCGTAGAATGTGCGATCCAAATTTGTAAAATACTGCCGTACTTTCTTTTGAACTTCGTCGTCGTCTTCAAACCTTTTACCCGACAAATGAGCTTTCAACGGCCCAAACAAATGAAAATCAGAAGCAGCCAGGTCTGGATTCTCACCGTTTTCGCTGTTGATGGTTTTCTTCGTACATCATCGGGACCATCGTTCAGAGCTGTGCGTCCACCTTGAACTGTGTACAACAAACACTAATTTGCTTTCGACTCAACGCCTTCGCCGTTAGTATTCAGTATTTTTTCTATGAATATCGGCAGGTGTTTCATTAATTGCATTCACTAAACGAATGGAGTATGTTTCGATCGGACTGACATTGTGCGGCAGTCACTGCACACGTTGTACTGAACCTAAGGCAATGACAATAGCCACCTATGCAGTACCTACATATGCCCATCTAAAATCCGTGCAAGTTTCATCCTGCTTGGCGCAACGTAGGAGGTGTGTCGCGCAAACCTACCTTAGTAACCAGACATTTCTCGTACTATATTTATATATTGGAAAAATCAGAAACAATTGGAATTAGAGGGCTGGCCCTTAACTGGATTGCTTCATATTTAACAAATCCGCGACAGTGTGTTGTGAGATTTGACGAGGCCGGAAATGAAATGACATCGGAATGGAGGATCGTGTCGCATGGGGTTCCCCAGTACTCCATTCTTCGTCCTTTGCTTTTCTTATTGTATATTAACGATCCACCGGAAGCAGTGCGTGATATTATGATTTTATTTGCGGATGACACAACTATGATAATGCGAAGAAAAAACTACTCGGACGTGGAAAATGACTTGAACGATAATTTATCAGTTATACAGAATTGGTTTATATATCACAATCTTAAATTGAATACCAACAAAACCAAATTGCTAAACTTCACAAACAGCGGGCAAACAATTAATGTTAAATATAATGAGGATACTCTCACCTGTTCGGACAGTGCGCTTTTCCTGGATTTGAGACTGGATCCTGGACTCTCGTGGAGATCTCACGTTGAATACGTAGCTGGAAAATTGCGCAGCGCCAGTCACTTGTTGAGGGTCATCTCCCGTAGTGTCAATTTGGCGGTTGCTATGACTGCCTATTATGCAAATGTTTTTTCTCATCTGAGATATGGTGTTTTTTCTGGGGTAATTCCGTTGACGCTGGGAGGATCTTCATACTACAAAAGGCCTGTCTAAGATCTATTTTTAATATTGATCGGCGTGATACATGCAAGAATATTTTTCGAAGTGCTGCATTACTTACCTTGCCTTCCACATATGTACTTGAGTGCGCAGTGTTTGTTAAATCTAACTATCATGATTTGTTTGAGGAATATGAACTAGTACACAATACAAGAGCAATAGCAAATGGTATTTTGCTTCCACCAGCTACACATTTGACGAAAATACAAAAGTCTGCTCTATATCAAAGCATAAAAGTTTATAATTACTTACCAGATACACAAAAATTTTTGCCACTCGCAAGATTTAAAGCGCCATTAAAATCTCGCCGAATAGAGCAGGCATTGTATATATACGAAGAACTGTTTTTCACTAAGTTTTGATTAACGTTTTGTTTTAATTCGTTGTGGTTGTCCGATTTAGATATATTATTTTTATATTTTATGTTACAATGAATTATTGACGTGTTCTATACAATGTTTTGTACAAAGAACTAATACATACATATAATACATATACTATACTAAGTAAAAACGTGTATTCACATAATATGTAAATATAGCAGTTGCTTATTATTTAAATAATAAAAGCATTGTTATGGCAAGCATTATACTTTTAATTATAAATAGCTTTCATAATACATATTAGATGTTCCCAATTTCATTTTAACTAATTGACTGATGATGTAAGTTCTTCAATTGGATTCACCCCCAATTTACTTCGTAAAACTTTTGTTCAAATTCACTAACTCGTAGTTTCTCAACAGTTTATCACGTTGTTTTTCATTTCTTAAATCTCATTGTCATGTAGTACAAAATCGGGTTAGATAATAAAATTCCATTCTATCATATTTAACTTTTTGTCATTATATTGGAATATAAGAACAAGTATTGATAAGTGCAAGCACCATCAATGAATCGAAGAAGCCAGAAACATTCTAATTTATGACGAACAGTTTACGTATAAACGTAATATATGCTGATGTTGTATTTGCTTACACTAAAGCCACATTGATACGCAATGTGTTAATCTTACGTTGACTGCAGACTATTTACACATTAATCTCACGCTGAATTAGTTATAATAATTAGTCATTGCTCTTCTTTGGAAGATATAATGTGCAAACTGTATCAGAAATTCAATAATGAAATTGAATTGAAGTAAATTATTTAGAACAATAAAATATGGAAAGCAGAGAAAAAAATGTTGCATGATGAATTTAAAACAGGGGAGATAATTCAATTTTCTAATTTAGGAAATTGTTTTTGTTCCAGCAAGTAATAAATGTAGTTTTTAATATGGTACAATTCAGAATAAAGTGAATTTATTTACTGCTAACTTGTTCGTTATCAATATTTGCCCATATTATTATGGAAATTATTTCACTTAAGGAATAATTTTAAACAAACTGGTAGTACTAAAGAAAAACAAACTAAACAAATAATGGTAATAATTCAAATGAAAATAGAAAGAACCATAACCAAAATTAAATAATAGTATTTTACTTGCCAATACCTTCACAGCTTAATTTATTAAAACTAAGATAGTTATTATCTTTTTTACTATTAAGGTGAGCCATATAATTTGGTCGGGTCATTAAAAAAAAGGTTTGGATGTTTTAAACTTATTAAGTTGGTAAGGATATTTTTGGTTTTAGCTTTGTTATCCATATAATCAACACAAGATTTTCCAGGTCACTTCTAATTGATTTGATTGTTGTCATTTATGCTTTTGCTGTTTTAGCCTATATGTTACTTGACAGCACCTAGGGAAATTGAACTGATTTAAATTATTTGATTTATGCAATTGTGCGTAATAAAACTAGGATTCATAATTACAAGGAACAAATACGCAAAGTAATTATCATTAATTATGCCTTTATAGGACACATGAAACTATCATACAGGTAAAACAAATTATTAATTTCAGTTAATTTCACAGATGCTTGTTTATTTGCCCATTAACATTTATCCTGAAATTTAAATTAAAATGGCCCTTAAAATTGGTTACCATAACTCTATTTGAGTGTTTGCGGCAAAGTATAACAGTTTAAATTAATATTAGTAAGTAAAATTTAATATACAGGCTGATTCATTTTCGACCCTCACCATGGGGATCTCGCTTATTATTGGAGATAGAGGGTGGGTTTAAATTTGGAAAAGTTGCTAAAGTTGATGGATTATTATTTATGTAGAAAATTCAATATTTATATAAATATTGCAAAAGAACGCATTTACTTTACTATTTGTAAAATCCGTCGATTTTCATTCAAATTCTTAACATAAATAATACGCGGCT
>JARFOC010000314.1:766740-783293 GCA_031763485.1 Osmoderma eremita | reverse complement strand
GTTTAAGCCTGCAATTGTTCTTGCATTTTGTTCTATTAATTTCTGTATATGTCTATCCCATTTCATGTTATTTTGTATATTAGGAACCCAATTTCAAAATCATGATTTACACAATGTTTTCTTTGTTTATGATTCTCAAAAGAAAACGCTGAGTTAGAGATTTATGTTTTTATATTATGAAAGAATATATATATAATGCAAATATTTGGCACCACATAGATGTGATAGGTCGATATTAAGTACTTTTTATTGACAAGAATAAAAAAATATCCGATAATCGGCAACTTTCCTCTACAAAGAGTACACATATTTCAGCAACTAAGTTGCCATCCCCTAAAACTAAACGCTAAAACAGCTCTAGTTTTACTGCAGAGGATTGCAACTTCGTTGTCAAAATGCGTATACAGTTTGTCTATATTTAAGCGGTGTGGAGTGTTTTTAAGATTTGTTAAGTGTGAATAAGCATTTAGATAAAGTAAGAATATTGCTATTATACACTCTATAAAGCCTTTAATAAAGACAATTTCTAATTTCAATTCCAGCAATTACGTAGATATTAGTATCATTGACTTGCTACCAGATAAACGGCCAAAAATGAATCAATCCTGTTAATTACATTTATTTACAGTGTAATTTAACATTTATCAATATGTATTATTTTAACAATAAACAACTTCAAGAGCAAATTTTATCTCGCGTAATATGTAGGCTTTAAAACGTAAAACTCACCTATCGGATACTACCACTCACGAGTAACATGTTTTCGTGTTACAGTAGTATGCGAATACAGTGTTGCCAAATGTACGTTTTTTGCAAGTAGTTCCTAATTTCTTCGATTCAGAACCGAACGACGAATGTTGTTGTGTGTAACTTTTCCAACAATTTGTACACGACTTGTATATAAACAATTAAAAACTAAATCTTAAAAAGGTTAGGATTATCTATTTGTCAAGCAATTACAGTAAATATATTTAAAAAAAAACATTATATAGTTAGGTAGCTAATGTTAAGTAACTACGCTATTGGAATGGTTTTTAAACGTGCTATCGTACTACCTAATTCTATGTTAGAGTATTCATCACCTAGTACCATATCTTCATCAAAAACTATTGAAAAGGCAGATGATATTCTTCAATTAAACTGTCCTATTCAATATAAAGATGATGATTTTGGTAGTTAGGAAGTTTTATAAATCCAAAGTAAAAGCATTGTTATGTGAACGAGCATCTGGTGTAAACAGATAGAAAAGTTAATTAGTTGGTGAAAATAAACCGGCCCTGCGAGTCACAGAAAAAGACAATTAAACTGTCTCTTTGAATGCTAAATTGGATTCGACAAGTGGCACATAAATTAAAACCTACTTAATTAACTATGGGACTTGTAAACTCATATATAAAAAAAGAGATAAATTGCCCATTAAATCTTTTGATTATAAGTCAAATTAGCCTCGCAAGATAATTATGAATTGATTGATAAAAAATATGAAATTATTTAGGCGTAAATGACCTACCTTATTTCATACGTCATTAATTAATAGGCCTATTTTTCTGAATTATTATTCGAACGAACGAACTTAAACAGTACTATAAGTTGACGAAGTGTTTATAAGCTACTAAAAACAAAAGAAAATTCAAATAAACAAAATACGCCGGGAAACACTGTCACATTCACCATGACGTCGTTGTAGCACAAATAAAAGAAGATTGATGCATCGTATCACGCTCTCCTAAATATAATAAAAACTTTTAGTTCAACCGGCCTCGCGTATAGCTAGTTCAAAGAATTATTTTTGTTTTACAGAGCACTTTATGGAGGTTTTTGTATGTGACACACGACACACGTTAGTTGTGATTAAATTCCGTTCCATGGGTTTATCAAAAATTATAGAGATAAAGATAGGAAACATAGCGACCGTGTCGATTCTAGCGCTATCTATGGCCTCGGCTGCTAAAGATACTTAATGGCGATCGTGTTAAATAAATCTGCCATCTCAGTTGCATTTAATTGACAGGCATATCGCAAGCCAAAGTATTTTAGCAGGTTGTATTGTATATTCTTCTATTTTGCTATTTAAAGATGAATCGAGGCGGATAAGGCATTTGTAAGTTTTGTTCCAACAATAAGTTTAATAATCTGAATGCCGTCTTTTCCAACTTACCAAGAGATCCTATGTTGTAAGTCAAATTTCGTACAACTGTATAAAGATACCGAATTGATACCAATTCCCTATACGTATACTCATCTGTAACTATATTTAATTTCTGATTTTTCAAAATTTATTGAAGTATGACATAATTGCCATAATTTATTAGAGAGCAAGTCGTTCACAAGAGAACAAGAGAGTTTATAGTAACTGTCGAAAGTATGTTATAAATATATAATTATAAATGATCGGTATCTATAAATAAAACAAATAAAGAATAAAATATATTATTAAGTTCACCTTGTACACTAATAACGAATGCTACTACTTAACAACAGTAGCACAAAAATATCAAGTTTTTCAAATTTGCCGGGTTATATTAATAGAACTAATGAATTCGACTAGCACGCCGCACATACGGCTCACAGGAAAATTGTTGAAACATATGGCCGGATAGAGTGTAAATCTATCGTTATATAGAAGGCCGTGGTAATAAAAACCTCCTAAATATAATATAGACTTGCAGGCTAATTCCAAGACTGCAAGTGTATCATTTATATGATGCCTTTTCTGTCCTTGGACAACGTAGTTTAATTAATCAAATATAATATGCCATAATCCATACAAATATAAATTACGACGGCACCGACAATTCGTCTGGCTGGACGCAAACATTTATTGGTGTGGACGCAACTGAAAGTTTCATTCAAATCGTTGAGCGTCATGTAACGAAGCAATGGAAAGAACATTGTTCATAACTTCAGGCCTTGCTAAAGGAGCACAGCTATTTATAAAGTAGGGTTGTTCTACTGCGGGGGGTGCCTTTTATATATCGGAAATAGGCGTTCCAGGTGCTGCCTGGACCTGACAACTGACACCTGTATCCTAAATTTCGGCCTTTTTGACAGTATAATTACGCAGAACATTTTGACGTACAAGCGATATTTGTGTTTCTTACAGTGGCTTAAAAATCATCTTGGCCAAAAAATGGAATTAACTCGTGAACATTTTCGTGTCATTATGTTTTACAATTTTCGAGGTGGATTATCTCAACAACAGTGCATCGATGAACTTAATTCGGCATTTGGTAATGCAGCACCATCAAAAACTAGTATATACCGGTGGTACGCCGAATTCAATCGTGGTCGTGCTTCACTCATTGACGAATTTCGTGAAGGCCGTCCAAAATCAGTTGTTGTTCCGAAAACAATTGATGCTGTGCGTGAACTGATATTGCAAGATCGGCATGTGACGTATCGTGAGAGTGAGGTATCCTTAAGCATTAGTGGGACCAGTATGTGTTCAATATTGCATCAACATTTGGTCGTAAAAAAATGTGTTCACGTTGGATTCCACATACATGACAATCGGGCAAAGAAAGGCTGGATTGGTCGAACGAAATGCTCCAAAAATACGATCACGGTACTTCAAAATATGTCTATGACATCGTAACAGGTGACGAATCATGGATCTATGCCTATAAGCCCGAAAGTGAACAGCAGTCGACTGTATGGGTCTTTCAAGATGAGCCAAATCCAACAAAAGTTGTTCGCGCACAAAGAACTTCGAAGTAAACGGTTGCCTGTTTCTTCGGAAAAACCAGACATGTGGCAACTATGCCAGTGGTGCAACGTTGGACGGTCAATTCTGAATTGTACACAACCATTTGTTTGCCAGAAAACAAAAATAAGGGAAACCAACCGCCAAAGACGGATCATTCTCCACCAGGACAATGCGAGCTCTCACAGATCGACTCAAACAAGAGAGTTTTTGGCAACTAAAAAAGTTGAATTGATGGGTCCTTCGCCGTACAGACCTGATTTCACACCAATGACTCTTTCTGTTTCCGCACACCAAACAAAAATTACGTAGTTAACGTTTTTCGACGGCGGAAGAAGCGGTTGATGCTTTCAAAATGCATATTTTGGAGGAACTTCAATCGGAGTGGAAGAAGTGCTTCGAAAACTGGCTCAAGCGTATCGATCTTCATGGAGAACATTTTGAAAAACAATAAAGCCATGTACTATGATTAATTTTAGTTTCTGGTCTCTATTGCCGAAATATAAAGAGCATCCCTCGTATTAGATAAAGATGAAGCCAGCTAGACATTCGTCAACATCCGTACAGCAGAGTAATGCGTTCTAGCAAACCGAAACATCTAGCCGATTCTTTTACTCTTTATTAAGTATGAATAATCACCAATATACATTGCTATTTAATTAATAAACTTCTCTAAATACTCTATAACCGTTATGTATAGGTACAACTTTACACCTACCTACTTTAGTTTGAGTAGTGTCACTGTTTAATTAAGTGACATTACATTATTTAAATAAGAAACATTGAGTAAAAAATGTATGTACCTTCAAGGTACGTTACTGCTTACAATACTCTTGCAGAGTTGTTTGAACAGCTACAGTTGATACATATTCCTTACAGCTAGAACGCTTACGTCAGCCCAATGAAAGAGCAGTTTGCGGTTATGTGATTTTCATTTGAATTTCTGCGAAATTTAACTCTTAATTACCCCGTATTTGGAATGCAGATAGAATTATTTTTCATATAAGTATCCTTGTCAGGAGGCCGTTTACTATGCACAACATAGACTTAATTTTGATTTAAAAATTATGGCGTGTACCTACCCTATTATGAATAAAATTGTAATAGTTACAATATTTGCATTAGTAATTATTTTTTAATGTCGATCTTCCATTTTCAGCTGGCGCGGATATAATAATGACAAACACATATCAAGCTAGCGTCAGTGGATTTGTAGAACACCTTAAAATATCCGAAGAGCAAGCTTACGATCTCATCAAGAAGTCTGTAGAATACGCCAGAATAGCTTACGATAGATTTATACAAGAATATACTGAACTAGAAGGTATGTATTTTCTTCTTGGAAAGCTCCTCACTCAATAAATCTAAAACAAAAAAGAAACACCCTTACCTTAACTCTAGATAGGTATTTCGCCAACTAAGTTGCCATCCCCAGTAGGAACTGCAAAGGAAAAAAATGTTAAACGTGATACCCTGAAAGATATGCACTGCACAGGACACCATTTAAATAACACTCAGGTGGTGTTATGTGCAACATTATTTTCCTTTGTAGATTCTACTGAGGATGGCAACTTAGTTGCCCAGAATTCTCCACTCATTAAGGTGGTAAGGGAATTTTTTGTTTTAGTTTATTTTGTTTATTTTTTTTTTTTGTTTTATTTCAAGCAAAGTATAACAGTCACGTACTTGGCAGAACTTCCCCAATTATCGCAAAAGCCACTGTTAAAGTGCTCAAACGTATCGTTCATTTTCAAGTAAAAACATGGTTAAGTAATTAGTATTTGATATAATAGTATCACCAATGGTTTTAAATCACAGCATTAAAACATATTTACCTTACCTTAAACACAAAAATACGATGAAAACCTTACTTTATCCGGTGATCATAATTATAAATTATTTATTTTATTGCTGGTACAAGTGAATTAATATCTAAGAATAATAAAAGCCTGAAGAAATAAAACCTAGTCTTAGAAGAAAGTTAAAATCGCAGCCTCAATCTTATTATCACTATGAAATTTATTTTAAAATCACATCATACAAATGATATATAGGTATGTACATGTGTAGGCATTAATGATTCCTCAGCTTGTTGAATTACAAGTAAAATCATGTTATTGTTAATTATTTACATTTTCCAAAATCCATTGCGCAAATTTACACCAACAAATTCGTATGTACATTTCTTTTATAGATCAGCCAAAACCTTTAGTTGTCGGTTCTGTGGGACCATATGGAGCGTCGTTACACGATGCATCGGAATACACGGGATCTTATGCCGCAACAACTCCAGTAGAAGTCATGAGGGAATGGCACAGGCCTCGTATTACTGCCCTAGTTGAAGCTGGTGTAGATTTATTAGCACTAGAGACCATACCTTGTCGGATAGAGGCAGAAATGTTGTTAGATCTGATAAAAGAATTCCCAAATATAAAGGCCTGGCTTGCGTTTAGCTGTAGGGTAAGTAAAATTCCGAAAATATGTGACACCCGTCCTTAATAGAAAAGGGTACACGTACGTAGGAATCCCTGAGATGTAGCCTAGATTATTGCAGACAGAGATTGCTTTATAACCGTCGTCATACGGACTTTTACGTAGGTAACTCGAATAAGCAAACTACGAATAAACTAATAAGATTGCCGGGGCTATCCGGTGGTATTTTATTACATTATTAGATGAAAGCAATAAATTCTCGATAGATTCCATTGAGATTTCCAGAGAAAGCTTATATAGACATAAGTTTTCCGTGAATGCCTCACAATCAACAAACTTTTTAGTGAATGAAATACATAAGACATAAAACTAATGCTTTTATGTTAAAACTTGTGGATAAAATGCAAAAGTTTAATATCTTGAAATAGTTTTTAAAAAACTGTGTTGTTTAATAGGAGAATGAGGGAACGAGGAATTAGACGCTAATTGTATTATAAGGCGACAATACACACATGTAGTATCATCGCCTTTAGTCGTGACTCATAAAGAGAGATAGAATTAGTGGTATTCTGAGCATATTACGCCGAATTCACGAATTCTGACTCTTTCTATCAAGAAAAAGGCGATGATATGATAGTACTTACTTACATATAACACGTGTCAGAAACAGTCGACAAATAAAGGCCGCAACATCGATATTCCAGTAACACGTGTTCTGACGGCTGTAAGTAAGCATATAGAATAAATGATCTTGATATGTAAAACAGAATTTGCTTACTGGTACATTTACAAAAACTGTTGCAAAAATGATAATTACGTATTCCGAATATTTCAACATTTTATAATAAATGTAATAAAAGGTTGATATAAACATTGATATAAGCAAGATATAAGTATCTAGGCTATTCAAAATAGAAAACGACAAATGTCAAATATTTGAATTATGATACATATGCAGCCATTATATACCGCCCGGAGGGGTGCGATCTGGCAATAGGAATTCGAAGAGAGTGAAGAGAGTCCGCGCAAAAGTAAAAAATATTCGAGCTGCTGTAGGGCTCCAGAAGGGAAAGCAGCATAGAGAGGTTGAACCTGTTAGATATACCATGGTATAAATATGGTAGGTAAGCACATGGGCAAGGTTTGATGACGTCATCTGGTGACACGTATACCCAACGTTGTAGTAAGTGAGATAACTGCAACTGGGAAGGAATAGAAGTATGTGAGCACGTCTTCTAAAGCGCGCATGAGTATTCAGTGGTGACGTAATGTGGTGACATGCGACGAAAATATTGGTATTTTCGCTTACAGCTTATGTGGTTACCCAATATATTTATACCATGAGATATACATAGTTGTTATTAGTTGTTTGTAGTTTATCAGAGAGAGTATACACACTCTTTCACTTCGCCAGATCATCGCTGACGAGAATATACTGACGTCACTTGCAATTATACTTGTCTTCAGCAGTGATAACGTTAAAATGGACTGTTCAAGAGAAACTACAAATGATAAAACTATATTATGGCAAAAATTACTCATGAGTCATTTCCAATTAAATATGCAAATAGATCTACTCCAAGTATTGCAGCAATACAAAATACGGTGTGTACTGCTGCAAACCGAGCCGCAATATAAACAACTCTTCTTAGTTCAAAAAATAATAATAATACACTATATATTATGCTTTTTTTGTTTGCGATTATCGGCAATATAGGTATCTATTGTGTTTTGCGTACTAGTACAGTGTGTATTGCAATTACACTGTTAAAACCTCCTCCCATCGATTGTAATGCTAAGGAATACACGAATAAAACACATGTATTAAATTAGACTGCATTCTGAGAGAACTAATTTCTTAATCCTATATTATTGGACCAAAAAGTGACAAGTGACATTTAAGAAATAATTATAATATATATAATTATATAATAATTATATAATTGTTTTCTTCCTATAAAATAACCAAGTTGAAGATCCCTAAACGAGTATTAAGTTTCCTTTAAAAATCATATTGTTTTCGTCTAAACAAAATCTAAATAAATACATAAATACTAATTTATCCACCTTTTACATAAAGCGAATTACCATTACTATTGTATGTATATTATATAGGTAACTAAGTAACATGTAACATGTGACGTGTAGGCGGGCGCTTATTATTAATCCCGCCTTCTTATAGTCGACCACCTAAATCCTGGTTTCCTATAACTAGAATTAAAGGCCTCCGCCTGCATAATTCTCAATTTAAAATTGAGAACCATAGATACTGTTTGTTATTAACTTTATGTGTGCCAAAGCAGTTTCCTTGGGTACAATTAAAATAAATTGTTAATTACAATACCGGTCTGTGATCATAGAAGTATGACTAGAGAGCACAAATTCTTACATATACCAAAGGCGTGCGGTATGTAGCACTCAGGATTGTAATATACTATTTAAGATAGAGAATAAGAAACCGTTCCACAAGTTTTGGACAAAATATAATCGTGAGTAGGTATATATTGTACGCCTGTGGTAAACGTAAGGGATTGTGCGTTGGTTATGACTAACAAAAGCTAGGCACACCAGCACATTTAAATAATTACTCACTAGGACTTAAGTATTTAATCAATGCACTGGGAGTATGCATCTTTACTTTACGTTAATAATAATTGACCCAGGTAATTTTGCATCACTAACTAATACGCAGCAATACAAAAGCTCAAATAAACCTAATTTCTTTGATGTACAACAGTTTGGTGTACATAATGAACTCATTAACACCATAATGATTAAATTTAAATGTATCAGATCTCAGGCTGAAATTACCTAAAAAGTTAATTTGCAGCCTCGGATATCTTCACAATAAATTTGAAATATCAGTTATTTGGTATTCTGTTATTAATTTTCCATAGTCTGTATATGGATCTATTTAACTTTTTTTTCCTATGTTAAGCTAATAAAAGAAAAATTATTGGCCGTTTGTTTTCAGGATTAAAACGCACAGTTGGTAGTAAGAACTGTATTTAA
Organism: Osmoderma eremita; assembly: GCA_031763485.1. Taxonomy (NCBI): domain Eukaryota; kingdom Metazoa; phylum Arthropoda; class Insecta; order Coleoptera; family Scarabaeidae; genus Osmoderma; species Osmoderma eremita. The sequence continues at coordinate 774,145 of JARFOC010000314.1, read as the reverse complement.
CCCAGGTTAATATTGCTCATAAAAATACTTAACATAAAAACGAACGAAGCGCTCGTCTGCGCTTACAAGCCGCCATTACCTTCCTTTTTCTCTCTCTGGCCCACAGGGTAGCACAGGGTAAAAATTCTAACATGTGTGCATTTGAAATGTGGCGCGCACTACCACAATAATTCATATAATTTCAAGTGTCCCTTGATCCTCTTCAAAATACACCTATACTGCAATTGGTGGCCCATCCAACAAATTTATTAATTTTGGTTCTAGTTAGTACAATACCCAATTTATTTCAGCAAGACGGAAAATCGATCGCAAATGGAGAAAATTTCCAAGACACTGTTCGAAAATGCTACGACCTAAATTCTAGGCAATTAGTTGCAGTTGGGGCAAATTGTTTAGCTCCGAGACTTGTTGAATCACTGTTTAAGGATATAAACAAAGGAAGAAGAAATAATCCCGTCCCTTTAATAGTGTATCCAAACAGCGGCGAAAGTTATAACGTAGAACAGGGGTAAGTTCCTAATCAAATACAATGAAATGGTTTGGCTAAATTAAAGAATGTAATGCAACAATAAAATTTGGGAAACAACGTAATAAATATATTTAAAAATTATATTTATATTGTAGACATTATTTATGTTGTAAAAATATTGTCAAGATGGCTTATTAACTTTGCATTTAATTTCTGTTTTAGATGGATAAACAGGGACAAATGTGAACCAGTTGATAACTACATACAAAAATGGTTGGATCTAGGAATAAGATGGGTTGGTGGCTGTTGCAGAACTTATGCAAGTGATGTAGCCAGGATTAAGAACCAAGTTAAAATATGGCAAAATAATAGATAATGAAGGGAAATATAAAACAACAAAATAAACTAAACATTTTTATGTATTTAAAAAAAATCTCTGAAATATAGACATACAAATATTTTATGATATAAAACTTTATTTTATAAATAAATACTTAGATACATTACAAAAGTTGCTAATTCATCAATCTACGATGCAGATCCCGCAGGTGTTACATTATTCCCATTACTTCCATTTGATCCAGGTTGTATATTCCTTGGGAGTGTTCTGCCTTGTACATGCTTCACTCGCAGTCTATCTAATTCATTTACTCTGGATCTCGCATGTTCTAATCTGTGCCAAGCCATTTGCAGTACTTTCTGTGAGGAATATCCTGAACCTTCATGTGGTTGGCCTGTTGAGACTTGTGTCAGATAATTAATCTGTTCCGTTAATCTACTTTCCACCTGCCCCAGTGTCTTAAGAAATGTTTGCGTGTGATTTTCTGCCTGTTTTAAACTAGATTTTTCCTTACTTAATTCAACAAACGCTTGACCTGTACAGAAAAATGGTACCGTATTAACGTTACGGAATGTAAGTTTGGTAGCTACATACCTGCACTATGTAAACAGGTAATTACATCTTTCTCTATGGCTTCTAATATGGTTAGTCTCTCTATAGGTGCAGTCATTTTCAAACAATTAACAATTTAACAATTGTAAGGTTACGCAAATCATAAGTTAGTGTTATAACAAAATGAATAAAGTAAAACTGTGTAAAACAACAAAACCAATGACATAGGCCAATGAAGTAAGGTTAGAATAATCACAGAATAATATTGCATTTTTCAGTATTGACAGTGTTGAGGGCGCCATCTATACTCTGTTTCTGAAAATGTGTTCCATAAATAACTGCCTCCTAAATGATACACTTGCAGTCTATCCGGTATTGCCCGTTAACGATTTTCTTGAAATGACATACAATAGTAGAGTAGCTCCAGCTTTCCATATAAAACCATTTAAGGGAAGGTAATTCTGCATTTTAGGGACCTGAATCGTCGGGTATCATCGGGTACCCGTAAACCACGCCCTTTCTACGGGGCTAGTTCAAATAATAAACACACCAAAAACACGGGATAGCATACTCTATTTGCAGTATCTGATACAAATATATGTAACATTACACGTAGATGGCGCAATCTGTATTAAAACTACACGTATTTATTTATTATGTTTAATTTTGAAGTTTTTGTCTTGTCATTTTCATCAATACAAACAATAAAAAACCATCTATATTTTTTTTACATACATAGATTCCCAATTTTAATTAATTTTATATTGTAAACATTTCAAAACCAAAACATTTTATTATATTACTATTGTCATTATTAACTGTTCCTTGTCATCTCGCAATAGCATGCGTACAATTCTTTGTATACGACAAAATCCACAAATATCAATCACTCCTACGTCTTATATTATATCAGATACCGCGAACAGAATATATCTATATTAATTTAATCACCTGTATTTTGTTCCGTTAACATTTTGAATGTGCCCTGTAGAAACGGGTGTGGCTTATGAACAATTGGCGTGTGCGCCCGATTCAGGTCCCTAAAATGCAGGATTACCGAACGGAATTTAAACACAACAGGTGTGTCACTTGCCACAAGTAAAAAGCACCGTAAATTGGCACTCCCTGAGAAACAAAGGAAATGTCCAGGGTATCTTTCATTGACCTTGAATGCGGCCGACATGTTCTAACGGTGTATTTGAGGGAAATTTAAAATAGAGAATTTCCCAAAAAATGTGCATCTATGATAAACGATGTCCTGCTTTAATGTTGTACATACAATACACAGAACAGCAATAGTAGGAGCGAGTTCTTATCGATGGATCCATCGATGAATTCAAGAACTCGCGTGGTCATAATGAATTAATGTAAACAGAAACACCAGTAACTTATTTAAATATGTTTAATAATCATACATTTTACATTTTAACTTTTTCCTACAGATATAATGTTTCTATTTAAATATTTTAGAACAAAATATTCTAAATTACCAGTCTTATCGACCCAAAAAGGTTTTCTAGGTAATCTTGTTGTATTCTTCTAGTACATAGAATCCTTTTATATAATCTTGCTTGTATTAAATATTAGTGTTGGCATTGTGAGTAGGTACTTTCAAGTTTGCAAGTTGCTATGTACTGTTTTAATTCATGTATGTGGGGTGGTAGAAATAAGTGCGAGAATCTTTGTCGGGATTGTCTGTTTACATTTCATTCATTCATTTACCCCACAGGTCCTCATTTTGTAACATTTGTAAGATACTAAAATGTTTAATTTGGATCACAAACCTTTTTTTACTGAAAGTTATTTTAAAAACCATTCGGTTTCTTTGAAATTAGTTGTTTTATTATTATATGTTTAAAGTAACATAATCTAAAGTGATTATTTGTCAGTTAGATAGTGATTACCAATTAAGCACTCACAAGGCAAAATTCAAATTTGCCGCAATTATTTTTAATAACTTCAACATAATAATATTAAAATACCTATTAATGTAATCCAAATTATAGGTAATTTCATGCTTTAATATTGGTTACAAAATATAATAGCGGAAAATTTGAATTTTGCTTTGTGGCAAACAAAGCTTACTTCCATTATAAATTTAATTAATCTCGCAGTATTTTATATCTTACATCTGCATTTTGTCATTGTGATTTTGTATGACAATTGCCAGCGAAAAAATTAGAAAATCTTCAAAATTACGTTATAGAGGATTATGATGCTATTCGCAATACTTCTGGCATTTTCGAGGGGGTTCGGCAATCCATCAGCCATCAATTGCAAGCTTGGAATTTGGCTTCACTTTTTTGGCTTTCACTTCATTAATGCCGAATAATTTCTAAATGTTATTACTTTCAATAGAATAAATTTTTTTTAAATCAACTCGCTGTATCACAAAAAGAAAGATCTTATCACACATGTTTATACGAATTTTTCTTCATAAAATTAAATAACAAACTAAAACAATATTTCAGATTATATACTTTTGAAACATACTGTATATATTTCAGAAAATAAAATAAAATATATATATGAACATTATTAAGAATAACTTAATAGTTTATATCATCAATATGCCTTAACACAGTAAAATTTCTATTTTAAAACTGTATATTTTATGACAAATGCTTATTTTGCCAATATTCCACAGCCTGTTTAATTTTTGTAATATGTTCCGAATATATTCGACAACAACCACCAATCCAAGTAACTCCCATATCTAACCAATTTTCCACGTAACTCTCAATTGGTTTACATTCATCATTACCTTGCCATCTAAATTTAATTTCAGTATCATTAATGAAAATGTGGATGTTCTACAAAAATATATTTTACCCTGTTTCTGCACTATAATTTTCACCACTATTGGGATAAGCTATGAGTGGTATAGTAGGTTTTTCATAATCAGTGTTGATGTTTTTAAATAATTCATTAACAAAAGTTGGTGAAACACAATTAGCACCAACTGCAACTAATTGATTTTGGTTCATTTTATAGCATTGTTTGATTGTTGTTTGAAAATCTTCCCCTGAAGCCAATGATTTTCTATCCTAGGCAATATGAGAATGTATATTAGTAGAATTAATACAAAAAAATCAAATAATAATCTGGTAATCCTGCATTTAGTCACCTGAGTCCTCGGATATCATGAGATACCCGCAACTCACACCTCTTTCTAGAGGGTCATATCAAAAAATAAATAGAGCAAAACATCCCTTAGATTTTATATACATATATTCTCTTTGAAATTGGGAATCTATACATGTAAAAAAATATAGATGGTTTTAAAGAAATTTTGTTTGTATTGTTAAAAATGACATGACAAAAACTTCAAAATTAGATAAATAGGTGTGGTTTTAATAGGCTGCGCCATTTATATATTAATACTGCATACATGAACTTTATAGTAAATAAAGCCGTCACCTTGTTTTATTTCTATTTTACCCTTTACTTATAGGTAGTTAATATTGATAATCCTTACAAGTGGAGATATATAGTTTATTAAAGTATTTATTATTATTTATTTATTAAATTTATCAGATACTGTGAGCACCAAGAGAACAAAAGTGAGAGTCATGTCTGACGTTACAGTAAATTAATAGGAAAAAAACATATATATATATGTATATATATATATGTATATATATATATATGTATATATATATATATATGTATATACCATGTAAGACAATGTTGCTGTGAACTTCAGGCAAGACAATCATATTAGACCTCTCTGTATATCTAAATCAATTCTATGGCATGTATTTTGGTCCGTTTTCTTTTGATATAACACCACAGAAAGGGGTGTGGCTTGTGAGTATTTGGCGCATGCGCCCAACTCGTCCCTGAAATGCAGGATGACCAATGATCTTACTTTACAACTGAAAGATAACCAGGCTTTAACATTAGGATAGTCTTTTAGTATATCCAAAAGAACTTCGGCTTCTTTTCTACATGGTACTGTTTCAAATGCTAAAAGATCTACACCTCCAGCTATCAAGGCTGCAATGCGAGGCTTGTGCCATTCCTTCAGACTTGCACAATCAACCGAATCCTTGTAACTACCTGTATATTCAGAACCATCATGCAGTGAAGCTCCATATGGCCCAACGGAACCAGCTATTAATATATCTGTACCTTCTAAAAAACCAAATTATGATTCTTTTTCAGTAATAAATTTAATAAGAAACATACTAGAAGTATTTGCTGTATAAATACTCTGCGCTTTTCTCGCAAGGTGCACAGCTTCCATTATAAGATTATAACTGTCGTGCTCACTTAAATGTAGGTATTTAGCAAACCCATCAATACTTGCTTGATATGTATTAGTAGAAATAACATGTGAACCAGCTGTTACATAAATATAATTACTTTTGTAAATGTTAATACAAATACAGGCTACCTTGTAGAAAATCTAAATGTGTGTTGATGACTTCGGTTTTGTTTGTAGATAATAAACGGGCACTCCATAAAACATCTCCATCAATAGAATTATTAGTTTTCTTACTAATTTGCTCCCCAAATCCACCGTCTAAGATTTTAATTTGTTTCATATTATGTAACAGTATATACCTTATTGGACTGTTATCTTTAAAATTTTGTAAAAATCATTTATCATGGAAATTTAAAAAAATCCGACGTGACATATCTCATGAAAACAACAACAACAAAACACTTAATGTAAAAGTCCCTAAAGAGGAAACAACTAAAGCTTCGTTCCAACACGCCTGAAAACAGACTCTTGTTTATATACCGGGGGGTCTTCCTTTTTATCATTGCACACAATTTTGCTATATGTAACGTTAAGATATAAATTGTCAATGCACTAAGGCCATTAAGGCCAATTTATTGACCGATTTATATGCCAATGAGAATTTGCTACACTTTTCTAAACGATTGGTAAAGTATCGTTATTCACGAAGCAATATTTATTGTTCAATAACTGGGCTATAAATATAATACAGTTAATATGGGCATACGCTGTATGGGTTATTATTTCATATATGTTTGCATACATTGGAAACTAACGAGCGGTATAACCTATAAATAACCTTCGTATGTAAATATTGATTAAAAATAATAGTTAATAATATGGTTATAAGCAAGAGTATACAGACAATTGCTGTATATGTGGATGACCGCCTCCGTAAGTTGGTTTAGATTGGTTAAGAGAGATGGTATAAATAATTAAATATGGGAAAAGAACAAATTTTTGAATGTCTGCTTTTCCTGATTTTTCTTAAATTTTCCCATGCGTTGCGAAGTAGACACACTTATTAGAGATGACGGGGTGAAGACCATAAGGTTCTTGCAATGCAAATTCACAGCCAAAATATTCACGCGCATGCACTTGCCACAGATATCGCGCAATAAATTAAAACACTTTCTAATTTCCGTGTTATACACGTAACCATTTCAAATTGGCCAATAAATTGACCAATAAAGAGAGGTCTAAAACGGCCTTTACCGACATAGTAGGCAACCAGTTATACGTTTACAATGGGACGAACATGAAACTTCGACAGCGTGGCCAATAGAGATGCGAGGAGTCCGAGTTCTGATTCGATATACTCGATTCCTCACAGTATTCATTATGATCAAGTACCCTTCGCTACGTACTCCATTCCGATATTGTATGTACAATGGGACAAGTAATGAGGTTGACATGATTTTCTTCTACCAATATGTCGGTATGAAACTAACTGCCGATTCCTAATTTGCTTTATAGAAAATATTTTATACATCCAGGACAAGAAAGACTGTTCTTGGACAAGTCCATAATAATTACAAAGCAATACCAAATACTTGTTGAAAACCGTTAAAGGACCGAATTTTTGTATCAAATTTGGAGTGTGCGCACAGATTCCAGGCTGGATTTGATTCTCCAAACTCGAGCCTCTACTTTATTCTGTGTACACGAGTGCCTACTAGAGATGGCTGCGAAATCGCATACCTGATATTTTTAACCTTCTCCGAAGCTCGGAGCAGAAAGAGCAAGTTCCTGTTGGCCATATAATCTGCTCCTGCTCCGCTAACTGCTCCGACCA